>JAQJVL010000078.1:2146996-2171996 GCA_035578905.1 Stictocephala bisonia
AAAAATATATAATAAATGGTTCCAAATAATTGACACAAGCTTTCCCCCATATTAAGCTCTAAAAAATAAAAACTTTGATAACTATCAGTTTGATTCCCAAATATGTTTTTCGCCATAACTCAAAAATTAGTCTAGTTAGAGACATGTGGTTTTTACTACAATATTTTTAATTGTAAGTCACATCTTTCCTAAAAATTTAATCTAAATCGTTAGAGCCGTTTTTTTATAAAATTCCATTTTGAATGTTTTTTGCCCATAAATATAGAAAAACTAAACTTTCAAAAACGTTAAAAAATAGCCAGGAGATATTGGCTAGATACACCTACATACCAAATTTCATAAAAGTGTATCCATCCGTTTGGTCTCCAGTGAACTGCACATTCACACACACACACACACACACACACACACACACACACACACACACACACACACACACACACACACACATAAGGACAGAAACAAACAAAAATTTTTTTCGAAAAAACTCTTTTTGGGTTTAGGAGATGATAAAATGGATTTTTACACCAACTTGAAAAAAAATGTTTATGATCACAATACTTTCTCTATTCTAACGCATATGGAAGAAAGTAAAAAACAACAAAAGACAAAAATACGTAACAAAAATAACACAATCATGATCCTGTTGGAACTTTGACAGTAAAAACCCACCAACTCATTAACTAGTTAAAATCAAATTGGTAAGACCAAAAGTAGTTTTTATTTCTAATGGTTTATTTAAGTATTTAACACTTGAATAAATTGTATTCTAAGACCAAACTGTTTTGAAAGATATGTAAAGAACAGCCGCCTTGTCGTGATTTGGCAACCATAGAACGTGTTACAGTCACACACTCAGTAGCAACAATCGTTATCTATCTGCCCACTGATAAGACATTTTAGATAAGAGAACCGCACAAACTCCTCCTTTCTTCCAAACTCGTCAACTGCGTGACGTCAGAACATGTAATAAAAAATGTTATCTTTACACTAGTGTTACTTACGCAACAAAACCAAAAACGAAATTTACATTAATTTTCATTCTACCACATTTAAATGGACATCACAGCATACAAAGGAACAGCTAGTTATCTTCTGTCGGCACATTGTGTATTGTGTTTACCTGAGTTTGAAGGTTGTGTACTAAGAAAATAAATTTTAATCAACCAATAGGCTTATAAAGTGATTTTAAAATAATTCAAAATCACTGCATTTAAATGTATACAGTTTTAATTCATGCAATTTTATGCATATAAAAGTTATGTATCCTAATTATATAGTTCATAAAGATTACAACGTGACCAAGTAATTAATGTTCTACTTCTTCAAGTCAAGAAAACGTTGGTTCAGGAAATTTATAAGGAATTTTTTTCTGAAAAGTTAAAATTCTTAAATTTTAAAAAACCTTAAGAAAAACACCTGTCAACTACGTATTAAAATATAAAACTATACACTTACCAATAACAAGTTCTGTAATAATAAAAGTGTAAAGTCAATGCACAGTGAATATTAATTAATTAAAATTGTGGTAATTTTTCGTTCTAACTTGAATGCATATGTCAAAACATAAAATTAAACGAGGAAAACAATGGTGTGATTTGAATTTTTCATAATCCTCTTAAATTCTCAATAAACAACCTTCAAACTCAGGTGCACATAGTTTCTGGTATGATAGTAGTAAAAATCATACTGTTTGGTAGAAAGAGTTTCTTGTTGTTCACCGACTAATTAATTGGCTAGTCTAAAACACCTACAATTTTTAATGCAAATATATTTTATTTTACAAAATTTTAATCACCAAGCCATATCCTAATTAGCCTTAACAAACACATTTTAAATTATTTTTCTTCATAAAATATACTTTGTTTTGCTATTTTGAAGTTAACTATAGAGTTGAAACAAAAACAACAATCATGTTTAATTTAACATATTTTGGTATATTTCTAGAATCATAAAGTTACATGCATCAATAGCTGAATAAAATAAATTTTATCAAATTATTCAATCAGCTATGTCAATCAATAAGGAACAGGTACCTTAAGGAAACAAAAATACTGGGTGAAAATCAGTAATAGAAAAAGCATATTTTTGTCATTATGTACTCTGTAAATAATATGGAATCTCCCAAACACCTAAAGCGAAATTAACGTTTAAGAGTTTGTTGTTAGCCATGAAAAGAATAATACAATTTACGTTTATTTTAATTTTTAAATTGAGAATTACAAATTCATAAAGCTGAATTAAAACCTTAAATTTGCATAAAAAGTAAGTTTTCTTATTTATTTAGTTAAAACCTTTTTAATATCTACCATTAATTATGCTTTATTTATTAAGCACATATTTATGAGGTAAGCTACTGAATATTTACATCAGAACAATAAAATTACACGTCATAAGCTAGAATAAAAATGTTCAAGCAAGTTTGATTTTTTTTATATAATTGTTTTATTTAATCAACTCTTTCCAGACAAAACAGTTAATAAGAATAACAAGCACACTTGTCCCTTGTGTTTATTTGTCTATCAGGAATCCATGGAGTTGAAAAAAAATTATATACCGGTACTGTATTTACAAAGGCATTTATAACTTATAATATATAATATTTTATCTCGTTAGAAATTGAGAAGCAATGACTACGATCAGAACTAATATAACACTTTGTATGTCTAAATGAGTAAATTTTAGAAATATGTTCTAAAGAAAAATGTTTAAAAAAGTACATCGGATTTTGCAAAAAATACAATGTAATTTGTCACTGTAATAAAGATTTCAAATGAATTGATTTAATTCCATAAAGACTCTTACATGTCCTTCTGTATACAAATTAAAACACAAAATGTCAACATATACAGAGCTTCATCTATTACAATTGGTAATACAAGAACATTTACAAATATATATTTTTTTAAATATTTAATTCATAACTTTAGTGCTATTATCTTTGTATCAGCGTTAATTATGAATTATTTATAACAGCCTGTACCACAATAATTCACCAACAATCCACGCTCCAGCTTTACTAGATTGCAGTTTCAGATAAAACCTGCGTAAGAGATCAGAGTACAATGAATGTTTAACTATAATAACAAACTCAATAGTGCAACTTACTTATCAACTTGAACACCCACGTGTTCTAGTCCATCCACTGATCTATATGGATTATCCTTACATCCTCAATAATAAGTAATAATATAATTTATATGATATTTTCAACAACGGAATCAACTTTGGATTATGCTTTACCATTTTCTTTGTTTCACCAAGTTTCTGGGCATCGTGGTATGAAAAGAATATCAGTATTATAAGTACTTTTCAATTAAAATATGATGAAAAACAATAATAATTAAAAACTTGGGTATTGTCATTTAAAAATTTTAGCTCCTTCGTTTAGAAAATGTAAACATTTTTTTTTAATTTCATCAAATAATTTTCAAAGAATCGTCTAAAGATTTAAATAACCCCCTCTCTCTCTCTCTCTCTCTCTCTTTTAGAAAAAAAACTTCCCTTGTCAGTTCACATAGACTTGTCAGCCTGTGCGTGAACTTTGTTTTACAAGTGAAGTACCGAACGTTAGCTCAGTTGGGTAATGGACGCGTCAGTGGCTTTTTTGGTTACCGTCTAGTCTAGCCCTCCAAAGCTTTAGCCACTGAGCCAAGAAGCCTGCACAAAACTTCACAAGGTAACCAAAAAAGTTAAAAAAAGTAATTATTGTTATTTTAAATTTATAAATTTGAAAATATGCATGGCAAGCTATCTAAATTGTAGAGGAACACTGATGAAAATCTTGTATACAAAAAAATTTCAAGCCTTTAAACTCTAGTCAACATCCAAAAAGATTTTTCCCTCACTGTAGAGAGCTTCTGTAGATTATCAACCATATGAAATATTATCCAGGAAAAATATCTTAACATACAATACAAATAACTGTACAGGGTTGTGCAAAAGTCTGGAATACATTTTATTACTTTCAAAACTATTAAAGAAATGTAAAGAAACTTTGTAGTTATATACATGTCCATAAAACAAATATTTAGACGTAGTTTAATTGTTTTTCGCATAGCTAGGGTATGGCCCATGAAGGAAATCTTAAAAATTTTAAATGTAAGCATACCTAGAATTACGCCTCATTTTAAAGGTCTTTGTTCAATACGAAAGTGCAAAGCTGAGGTCAAAGGATGACCAGTCTGAGAATACTGCCACTCGAATTTAATGATTTATTACTAGTTCTTCTTAGTTAAATGGCTACCGGTATTTATTTCACAGATTGAGGTCTGTGTTGTTGACTGTTAACAATCGTAACAAAAGATGGCGTTATAAAAATATTTATTAAAAAAAATAAAATTAAGAAAAATTACTAAAACCCTTTTGACAGTAAGTTCATCCTAAAATGTCCTTTCAAATAACAATAAGATTGGGCACTTATCTCTCCAAATTCAAAATTTTAAAAATTTTGAAAAATATAAATTGCTATAAACAAACATTTTTGAAAGGGACCTTATGCCATGTAGCACATCAAATTTTAAGTCTTTGAAAATCAATAATTTTTTTGTATTTAAAGTTTTGCCTTTGGTTTTTTATGCTGCATATAAAATTAAAGGTCTCAAAAATAAAACCTTTTTGTATCTGAAAGTTTATTAGGTCTACAGTTTTTAAATGGCAGACGAGAAACTAATTTTTACATTTCCTTTGTTCTTTCTAAGTATTTATTTGTAATTTGTAAGAAATTAGTAATTTTTAATAACAATCCGGAGTATTTTTGCAAGAATCGTAAGCTGCAACAACCTTTAATGACCTTGGTTGATTATTAGTATTACTTTAATATCACTACGTTACTTAAGATATTATGTTAAATAAGGTTAAAACCGAGTGGTTGCTAGAAAATGTTCTCGATCAAGTAATTGAAAGTAGCTTTAAAAATAGTTTTTTCAATCATAAATAACTATTAAACTTAATTATTTAAACGTCTAATAAATTCTGATGCTTTAACAGATCATTGTTTTTCAAAACTTCTCTTGATCATTTTTTATTTAGTAGTCAAATAAACGGTGTCCAGTTTAGGGGATGAAAGTTGACAGGACAAGTGTTTTTTATTATACAGAAGTTGCACGGAACAACAACTGTTTTGCAACTTTTTATTTTAGTTTTTACTATATTAGTAGAGGAGCGGGAAAATGGTTTTTTTTTTAACTAATTGAACTTGCTGTAATATTTTAATTGATTAGAGCTTTAATAGAAAATTTAGTAGTTGAATAGGCAATAAAAGTTTAATAGGACTTACAATTAGCTAAAATATCTACATAGGACATTATATGTGTATTATATTATGCAAATACAAAATTAATAAGACATGTACAGTTGTTATAACGAAAATGTTAATATTTTTTTATTTAGTAGTCAATTAGATAACCAAACTAGTTTCAGTTAATTAAAATTAAATTTTAACCCAAATAAGTAGAAATATACAAATAATTAAAATAATGTTGCTAATGCTTGTACAGCAAGATATTTTAAGAACAATTAACACAGAATCCATAGTAAAGTACTTTGTCCTTAAGCAGAATAATAGTTTATGATCGTTCAGTCTTGAGATAAAAAGTTTATGGGTGAGTTGTAAAAATGCTAATAGAGTTTTGCTCAGTCTATTCAAGGTCACCAACAATATACAGTGCCTGGGGATTGCTAATTTACTCAAGTAGCATTGATCATTTAATTAGCGAATGGAAACGGTTACTCAACGATTATTTCAGTTCCATTTTTAAACAAAAATTTCCATTACAAATAACTATTTCTTACAATAATCTCTATTCCAAATATAGGTTATTCATTTATTTTGATGTTAAAATTATGTACACAAAACATTATGCCAAGAATATACAGGGTGTCGATTCTCGGGACGGCTTAATATTATTTTAACCGTTTCGAATTGAGCTAAAAAAATTTAAATGTTGTTGACGGACATCAGAAACTATTTTAACACGTATTCTGTTGACTGCTACGTATCCAGGGGGACGGTCCGCAAGGAGTTTGAAGAAAAGTTCAAACAGGAGCAAAGGTCAAGTTGCGTATAAAATTAAAAGTCTTTATTAGTAGAATACAATGCGACAAACTTGACCTCAAATGACTCTAAACAACTCTAGCTAAAATGACACGTGATTGCTTACAAACATGACAAAAACATTCCTTACAACTTTTATTAGAGTATTATTTTGCTGTTTAAAATGATTTATTTTCTTTGATAGGGTTTTAAAAATAATGTTTACAACTTTTGAGTAAGCTTAAATGATTGTCACTCCAAATCTAAACACAATGTATTAAAACGATGCAATAACTTTAGATACTCTTTCCTTACAAAAAAGTTGTTAGCAATGTTTCGAAACTTCAATCACCAGCCATTTCGGCTAGAGTAAATCGTTGAGGTCGGGCTTGTGGCATTGTATTCTACTAATAAAGAATTATAATTTGATATACAACTTGACCTATGCTCCTATTTAAACTTTTCCTCTGACTCCTTGTGGACTGTCCCCCTGGATACGTAGCGGTCAACAGAATATGTGTTAAAATAGTTTATGATGTCCGTTAACAACATGTAAGTCTTGTAGCTTAATTCATAAGAGTTAAAATAATATTAAGCCGTCCCAGGATTTTATTGACACCCAGGACTTTAAATGACCAACTCTATTATCAGCAATTTCAGTGTATTTGGTGAAGAGAAGACAAGAATTTCAAGATGCTACTGAAGACCTGGTTGCTACATAAGTCAAGATACTACTGAAGACCTGGTTGCTACATAAGTCAAGATACTACTGAAGACCTGGTTGCTACATAAGTCAAGATGCTACTGAAGACCTGATTGCTACATAAGTCAAGATACTACTGAAGACCTGGTTGCTACATAAGTCAAGATACTACTGAAGACCTGATTGCTACATAAGTCAAGATACTACTGAAGACCTGATTGCTACATAAGTCAAGATACTACTGAAGACCTGGTTGCTACATAAGTCAAGATACTACTGAAGACCTGGTTGCTACATAAGTCAAGATGCTACTGAAGACCTGATTGCTACATAAGTCAAGATACTACTGAAGACCTGGTTGCTACATAAGTCAAGATACTACTGAAGACCTGGTTGCTACATAAGTCAAGATACTACTGAAGACCTGGTTGCTACATAAGTCAAGATACTACTGAAGACTTGGTTGCTACATAAGTCTATTTATACTTTAGAAGGATTTTTAGGTATCTGACTTATTCTGATTAGATTATGTATCCCATGTAACTTATTGGTTTTTGACTATTTTTATATATAAGTATGACACCATTACTGTACTCAAGAATTTGATTGATTGATTGTCTCTATATAAAGGATAAGGGGTTTCAGGATATTTTTTAGTAGGGAGAGTGGGTGGGACCATTAGCATAATTTTGAGAAGGATGGGCCATTAGGAGTCATATTTATAGAAATAATAAGTAGGAAACAACGTTTCAAAATAGAATTAATTATATTTGTTTTCAATTTATATCTATATTCTCTGTTATAATAAATAGAAAAGTCAGCAAACAGTTTATTGCTGACATCTAATAAAGACAAAGCTGATGTCTTGCCTTTTTCCAACTACTGTATATCTATAAAAGGCAAAGCCCTGGCCCACTCACTCATCAATAATTCTCCAACTTCCCATGTAGGTAGAGAGCTAACATTTTGTACAATGGTTTTTTTTTTTTTTTTTTTTTTAGGTCTGAAACAGGACAACTTGAGTATTTTCATCTTGATAAAGTACTCCTAAGGGGTAGAAACCGCCACTAAAAAATTGTTCAATAAGGATAACATTGGGTTGATTTTAGTAAATTAATTACAGCTGTGTTGTAAATAAATAAACATGTTTAATTTGAATGTTTGACATTATACTATCAATGCATTTTTAATACTATACTATGAGTTTAATCTTCTTTTTTTTCTTTTCACCTTTATTATTTTTTATCTCTATCACCTAAACCTTATCACAAATAACAAAACTAATCATATAAATAACACAAAACATTACTATTAATACAAAGTAAACCAACCGCAACATATCCGTAATCAACAATAAAAAAACAAAATTCGACATATCAAACATAAAAAATAACTTTAAAATCATAAGTAACAAAAAATCTTCAGCTGTTATTCAAAAACGAATGAAAGAACATGTTTGAAATAGGCAAAGTAATACTATTGGGTATTTATACTAATAAATACGTAACAAAGCAAGAAGTGTGAGTGAGATTTTGCAAATAAATTTAATATTGAGATTTTACGTTATACAGTTAATATACTATTATTTATAGTCAAAAGTCACATGTTGAGGCCGAGGTGTAGGCTATTGAGCACAGTGAGTTTCAGGGTTGGCATGCAAAACGTGCAGGGGTGTCCCCTAGTTGATATATAAATGCCAATTTAATTTGTTTACAAAACTCCAAATTTAACAAAAGTAATTTTCTATGCACTCCTATCAACTTGATATGTACCTAGATGGTAAATAATGCCTATAACAGACTCAGTACTCAAGTGCAATATTGAAACAAACACACAGTCAAATGACAAAGTAACTGTAATAGTAAAAATAATAAAAATACCACTGTCTGTCTGTGTGCACTTAACTGGAGACCAAACGGATGGATCAATTTTTATGAAATATGGCATGTAGGTGTATTTAGCCAATACCTCCAGACCGATTTTTAACTTTTAAGATTTTTTTTTTTTTTTATAGGCATACAGTACCACAGTACCATACAGATACCATAGAGATACAGTACCACTGGATGTACAAGTACTGCTTGGACGTGTATGGGCGGGCGGGTGGGTGAATGACGTTTTTTACTACTTTATAAGAAACAAATCATGAAGTTTAACTTTGAACAAATCAGTTATCAGTTGAAACAAATTGGTTTTTATTACATATACTAACTAGCCGACTGCCTGTGCTTCACTACGGGGTAGTTCTCTAAGCTTGCATATCCTTCCCATAGTGGTTCCCTCTAGCCCGTTAAGTTCAGCCTCCATCATCCCATTATAACAATATTACAATAACAATACCCTTGCTTTTATCTTTATTTTCCGATTTCTAATAATCTTGAAATATAGTGATCAGACTCAGAGAAAATAAGTTTTAGAGAAGCTTATCTCACAAGATTTGGCCATGCCCTATGACCAGGTTTTTACTATATTCCAGTTAATTTTCACATTTTCTGATTTAAATCAGGTTTTCATATTAGATTACAAAGTGTTATGGTCTAGGAAACCCTCTAAGTCAGGAGGGTACAAAGTAGTGCAGTGTCAAATTAGTGGAAATTACCTTAAACATTTTACAGTGAAAAATGGCTAGTTTTTATAACCACTGCCTTATTGTTTATCTACACCATAAGAAGATCCTCAGCGTCAAATTCCAGCTTCATAACCTCTGGCAATTTCCAAATAAATTGAATTTCTATGTTCTATCAGCAAACTATGGCTGTATACAAAATGAGGTTTGAAATGTTCTGATTGACATCAGTTTTTTTCTTCTACATAGCAAATTTTTCAGGTCTAGAAAATCAGTAAGTCTTCTTTTAGAGTGTGCACTACTGTCAGGATACTGGAACGCCCTTTATTGTGTCTGTTTTAGTGGTTATCAGGTTTTTTGCCATGTTTAGCTCATATGTTATGAGCAGGCATTAACTGAACTCAAATGAATTTTAAAATGTTCCAATTAAAGCAAGTTTCTTTTCTTAGCTAACAAAGTTTAAAAGTCTTAAGAAATCAGAAAGTCTATACAATGTAGGGCGAGCCGGTGGCTAAGCAGTCTAAGGCGTCAGGACTTTGGCCTTGGGTTAGAGATAATGCTGGTTCGAATCCAGTCAGTAATGTTCACCTTGTACTCGACGGGTTCTACCCCTTACTCTGCTTGATCCTTGCACAGATCAATAGTTTATGAGGAATTGGTAGAGTAAGGTTAGGAAGGAGATCTTTAACTTTAAAACTTTAAAGTTAAAGTTGTTACTTTTTTACTTAAAGTTACTTTTTTTCATCAACTTTAAAAAAAGTTGTGCTTGAATCTGCGGTTTCTCCACATGTTTATCGTTCTGTACGATATTCTGTGGCAAAATTACATTTGTTCTATTAGGTGTAAGAGTTTTTTTTTACTGAGAAAACTATTCAAGTCTACTTTCTGGAGTGTGTAGAGTAGCAGTTTATAATGACACACACAAATTAAAAATCCAGCTCTAGCTAAAGTTGAAGGAGGCAAGATAGAGCACAAGATTATAAGAACAAAGTTGTAAATAATCCCAAATCTGTAATGGAAAATGATAGTAACTTTTCAATAGGACCATTATTTTAGGTGATACAGAAAAAATTGGAAAAAACTGTTATTTCATTTCAAGATTTCGGCAATAAAATAGCTACCATTTTGGAACTATGGAGAATTTTTCATAATCCCTTCTTATTGCACACCTACAACATAAAATCAATCATCTTATAACATTTCAGCCACATAGGTTTAGTAGTTTTTTAAATGCAGCGATTAGTGAGTGAGTAGTATTTGGCTTTTATATACTGAGGCATTTTTAAAGCCAAACAAAAATGAGAGTTGTAATAAACTAGGTTGAACTGGATCTGTCCTTCGGTTTTTTCAAACTGACCTAGAAACAGGCTGATTTCTTTGTTTTTATTTCAAGCTTCGACATTAATCTGTTTCTGAACGAAACCAGAAAAATTTTTGATAATTTCTCTTTCAGCTGTTTCCTCTCATAAACTTTCTCAAAATAAAACCCAATTTACAGTTCTTTTTTTATTTTATTTGGCTTCAGTTTTTTTAAAGGATTGTCATTAGTAAAAATTTAATTGGAATGTAAATTTTGTTTATTTTATAAAATATTTCAACTTATTATTAATTGAAATTTAATCAAATTAGAATTAAACAAGTATTCCTATCTATTCAAAATTTGTTTTACAATAATTCTTGCAGAACCAAGAGTTTGAGTTGGATCAGAGAGTAAAATATAATTATTTAACAATATCCACTAATAAGTTATCATTAAATTCTACATCATCTATGTAAAAAAAAAAAATGTCAAGGATTCCTGAGGGACCTTGGAAGGTGCAATAATAGCATAGCAAACAAATATTAATTGTTCAAATTGTGATTTATGATATTGGCAAACATTTGCAGTTTGATTCCTACCTTGACCTTCAATAAATCATAACCATTTTACATATAATAAACATACATTTTAGAGAAGTTGAAATACAGTAAATTGGAAGTGTTTTAAACATAAAAAGGCAAAAAACTCTTCTGTCTAAAGTCTTAGGCACCTCCATCCTTTATTAGTCATTTAGCCTAAAAAAAATTTCTCCTAAAAATGTCCATATTTACCAGAAATTAACTCAAATTAACATAAAAAATAAAAATTATATTATAGTGTAAGTGATATGAATAAAAAAATAAACTTTGAAAATAAAGAATTTGCTTTTCTGTTCAAGAAGTTATTCTTAAACATACTCAGTCTCCGTCATCACAAAGTTTACTACTCTGACATTTTGTCATAACTTAAGTCAATGAAAATGACACAGTGTCAGTGGTAGTCATTTTTTTAAACTAAAATTCAATTGGACCCCACTACATTTTAATGCATATCTTTTGTATTAAAAATTCTTGTATTCATACTTAGCACCCATGTAAATTTAGTTTAATCTTTGATTAACATTTTGCAATGGTTCAGTGATTTTTAAATAAATTGATTTTTTTATAATAAATATAACAAGTTATAGTGAGGCCCTGTGGACCCTAGTGTTATACTTTGGTTTGCCATTTGTCTTACTATTTCAATGGGAATCAATAGATAGATGGCTGTGAAACAAAGCTTTATTTATTATTGTATTATGCTATGATTTTTGAAAACGGTCTTTTGGAATGGAATTATGCACACATGGCCACAAAGGAAAATTATTGTTATTGTTAACTTTTTCTTCAAGTTTTATAACATTATTTCCCATTTTTGTTAGGGATAGTAAGGAAATATGTTATTTTTTCTAATTTGTACCATAATTATCGTATAGTACATTAATTCCTGATTTCAAATATATATATGTTTTGTTATTTAAATTGTTATTAAAACACATATTTTGTTGAATGTTCGGAAACATACTTTTATTGTTAAAAACAGTATTTTTTCAATATTATATTACTATATTATGTATTGAGCTGAGACACATTAAGTATGAAGAGAACATAGAGGAAAACCAGATAAACAAAAAACACATAATCTTAAACTAAAAACCAACAACTATTTATTATTTTTTTAATTACTAATTGGGGTCTGGTGGACCCCATCATTATAATTTGAGGTACTAAAAGTAGGTGTTATACTTGAAGGTTAATAGTGTGGTCTTGTTCAGTTTTCAATTAAGTATAATATATCTGGCATATTAAATTAAAAGAGCTACTCTATTTCGTGTTATTAATAAAAATAATAACTTTAATCACTTTAGTTTCCGGAATAAAAAATATTCATAATATTCAAATTGTGCGCACATCTTATATTCGTAATTTTGTTAGATCCCCATAACATGGTGATAAGATATCAACCCACCCACAGTCGGAAATGACGTCCGTGCATCATTTCTAAAGTTCAATGGGTCATGTGTGAGACTTACCGCTGGCAGGATCAGATGGAAACCAACATATAATAGAAGAAGATGGACATCCAGAGGTAGATGTAGATGGAGTAGAGGATGACGCAGGTGTAGGAACAGAAGAGATAGGAGTCGAACATGCCCAGCGGGAGTCGCAGACGGACTGATAACGTTGGCCGAGGCTGATTGCCTAGACCTACATAGGCGACAGAAATACACCAGCGCGGAATACTGAGTGAGAGAGACTGACGAGCCAGCCACAAGCGATATATCTACATGGTCAGATGTGTGAGAGAGAGGGAAAGAGAGAAAAGCATATTATTTGAGAGACAGTATGATGAGGAACATGGCGTGAGATGAACTATTTATACTGCGACTTTCCGCATCGCGCCTTCTAACCTACAAAACGATTGCATCTCTAAATTATTAGTTGTTTTAGTATACAAACTGATGTAACTATATCATGATATAACATTTTTTATAAATTTATTTTTTCTTACCTATTATACGTATAGTAAATAGCCTATATATTTATTATCGTTTGCTATATTCCCTATATATCTATGCAGAAGAGCGCTAAAAACACAACAACCTAGTTCTTGTTGGTGGTCTTTTCTTCGTACTATCTTCTCAAAAACCTTTAATCATCTAATGTAGTGCCTTCTTCGTCTATTCGTTTATAACTCACGAGGTTTACCCAGGCACTTGGCCAGACGATGCACAGTAGACTAACAGGAGCGGGGGGAGCAGCCGAGTCATTGTGTGCTATATGGAAATAAAAATAGAAAATAAAATCATCTGAAATTTAAATTGATGATTACAACCTGACTTAACCTTGTTACTGTTAATAGATAAATAATAAATAACTGTGACAAGCAAATTAATGTACCTATTTCCAGAGCAGACTTTGCAAAGACAGGATAATATGTTGTTTTTATTTTAGCAATAAGAGGGTTTAATTCAAATCAAAAATGAAAACGACCTTCCTGATTGGCCGTTTTAATAAATGTAAACAAACAACAAAGGAGGCGAAAATATCTTTTCTACACGGAGAGGCGCTGCAAGCGCAGCTCGACCGGTAACACGGTAACTATTAACGGTGGTGGGACTGGGACTGCAACCCCTTCACTCTTAGTATTATTCTCCTTACGCGCAGGCCAAGTGCCTCGGTAAATCTCGCGAGTTATACACCTGTTTTTTTTTGGGGTTGCTATCTTAATTCAATTCTCAGATTTTTATATTTATTTGTTTTGAGAATATCTACGGTAATGTGTAATTTTTGCAGGTCATCTTTAGTTTTTTTTTTCACAGAGAAGTGCCAAATATTGACGTAGAAATTATGTTTAATATTGTTTTTTGTCAGTCTAGTGTAATCCATTCTGGCTGTATGTGTAAAGAACTTGACTGCGTTATCTTATAAGTATTACTGTATTAGTATTTGCTAGTCATGTTGTTATTGAATGCCAGGTAAAATAATTATGGTACAGTACTTTTCTTGGATTCTTTATTTAAGAGCTAAACAGACGTTACTGGATACTTGATATCAAGTGTGTTTCTTTTGTGGTGATTTCGTTTTACTACTACGGACATCCTTCTGATTGCGGAGCTGAACTAATCGGAGCGTTTACGAAAATGAGTGCGTTTGATCTTGAATGAGGCTATCTGTTAAAAGCGGTGTATAGAAGAGAGCACGAGTTTTTAAGCACTCCCAAAAAAGTTACAAAACCATTAGTGGGTAAGACCTCATCAAATTTTGGTTGCAAGTGTAAATATATGTGGAGCAGAAGTGATTCAGTTATTATAAAATTTTAATTTCATAACTTTCTTCACGATTTACAATAGTGTTTAGCATGAACTTCTCTAATAACTTTAATTTTATGTTGGTAAAGATTAACCTAAAACTTGTTCAAAATGTTCTTGTGGTTTTTAGCAGACTTTACATTCCATATAATGAAACGTTGATGCAGGTGCTTCTAAAATTAAACGTTTTTAGTAAAATCCCCAAAGTTAAAAGAGGCTATCAAAATGCCACGTTATCTTTTTTTTTATCTTTCTGTTTGAATATTTGTTATTTACCGTACAAGTTGTATTTATTTTACAGAGTGTACACAGCTTGACATTCAGTGCCTACATAATTTGAAGCAAGACAAAGATGACTAGTACTGTACCAACACAACTTTTCTTGTGATTTTAAGAGTTTCAAATTCTTGGTATTTGAAACTCTATTGCATACATACAAGACAGGTACATGGCCGAATTTTAGTACATAATTAATTTTATTTACGTACACAGTTCCTACTATGAAAACAAACTAACCTTAATCCACTCAAGGAAGCAAGTTGTCACTTATACGCCAGTCTATTTGTTTGTTGATTTGACACCTCGCCTATGAGTTTCTAAGAAGGCCATTGACCTTGTCAGTATTCAGGCATCAAGTGTTTACCTTTAGCTCTAACTACGGTTACCAGTGGTGAACTGACCAACCCTGCATGTAACTTCCTCTGATAGTACAATATATCACATGTGTCAGTTTTTCTAATTAATTCAAAACGTGTAGGCCTATTTAAGTTGTAACTTCAAAGACACTGCTAGTAGGGTCAAACAGTAGTAGAGTCAAAGATAGTAGTAATGTCAAATTTAGTATTAGGATCAAAGTTAGTAGTTGGGACAAAGATAATAGTAGGAGCAACAACAATAGTAGAGTCAAATGCAAATGTAGTAGTAGGGTCAAAGATAGCAGTAGGTCAAAGATATCAGTAGATTCAAAGATATTAGTAAGGTCAAAGACACTAATAGAGTGAAATCTGGTAGTAGGGTAAAAGATAATAGTAAGGTCAAAGATACTAGCAGAGCTAAGCCCATAGTAGTAGGGTCGAAGATATGTATTCGATGGAAAAATGCATTATGCACCGTCAGTGCCCTTAATACAGGCACCTGGTGTGTGGGACTCGCACCCACTAAAAACCCATTGGTTCAGGCAGAATTTCCTCTCAGAACCGCTTGCAACATTACTTCAAGAGGGAGTCTACGTAAACTCACTCTGGGTTACAACAGCGGTTCAGCACCCTCTCTACGTAAGCAGCAACGCTATTCCAGACCGCTCAACCCACACCAAACTCATATACATCTTGACAGAACCCATATCAACTTAACATATGTCTTGGTGGATCCACTCAAAATATGTGCCAGGAGCCCCACACCCACCTCATGTACATCTTGACATAACCCATATCAAGTTAACATATGTCTTTGTAGATCCGCTCAACATATGTGTTGAGGAACTCCACACCCACCTCATGTACATCTTGACAGAACCCATATCAAGTTAACATATGTCTTTGTAGATCCACTCAAAATATGTGCCAGGAGCCCCACACCCACCTCATGTACATCTTGACAGAACCCATATCAAGTTAACATATGTCTTTGTAGATCCACTCAACATATCTGTTGAGGAGCCCCACACTCAACTCACGTACATCTTGACATAACCCATATCAAGTTAACATATGTCTTTGTAGATCCACTCAACATATGTGTTGAGGAGCCCCACACCCACCTCATGTGCATCTTGACAGAACCCATATCAAGTTAACATATGTCTTTGTAGATTCACTCAACATATGTGTTGAGGAGCCCCACACCCACCTCATGTGCATCTTGACAGAACCCATATCAAGTTAACATATGTCTTTGTAGATTCACTCAACATATGTGTTGAGGAGCCCCACACTCAACTCATGTACATCTTGACATAACCCATATCAAGATCTACCAGAGGGTCTCTTCCGTGGAGGATTCGAGCATTCTTCAAGATGGCATTGACTCTGTCTCCCAGTGGTGCTCATTAAACAAGATGAACCTGAACGTTGACAAGTGCGTCTGCATTACCTTCCATCGCATTTTGAATCCCTTGCAACGTGAGTACCTTCTGGATGGAAGAGTGTTAACCAGGTCTTCAGAAGTGAGGGACTTGGGTGTGATACTGACTTCAACTCTTAGCTGGGAACGCCAAGTTCAATCTGTTTGCAGTAGGGCACTACGAAGCCTCGGCCTCATTCATCGGCTTGCTTCAACCTTTTCTAACCTTTGCTCACTGAGATTACTGTACTGTTCTCTGGTCAGACCACATCTCGAGTACTGTGACGTCATTTGGTCCCCGCATCAGCTTTACCTCAAGGATGAGATCGAGTCTGTTCAACGTAGATTTCTTCGTATTGTGGGTATCCGTCTTGGCTTCAGATATCAGGACTACCTTTGGAGGAGGTATCGTCTATGCTCCTCCTTCCACCCCTTGAAGTCAGGCGTTTCAATCATGATGTGGTCTTACTCCAACGCCTTGTTATTTCGGAGCTGGACTGCCCTGCACTACTTGAGAGAATCAACTTCAGGACTCCCTCTGGAACCAGATCTCGGGACCTATTTGCCAGGGTGTCTGCCTCTTCAAATTACTTATTGAACAGCCCTATTCAGAGAATCCAGAGGCATGGAAATCTAATCCCTGGTAGTGTCGACCCTTTCAACTACAGTGGATTGGCTTTTAAGAGACGTCTCCATCAGCTCCAGGACTGCTTTTAGCACGTGCTTTTGTCGTTATTTATTAATATGCCTGTGCATTTATCTGTGTTTTGTTATGTTTGTATTTTTGCTGTATCTTTTCAAATTCTATACTTATACAAGTCTGTTTGTTTTGCTCATATATTTATTAATGTTATTTATTTGAAACTTGAATATTTATTGTATCTAGCTCTAGTTAGCATTCTCTCTAGCATGTTTTAGAATTATTATATAAAATGTAAAGGAATAACACTGTGGCTTTGCCGTTGGAAAGATAAATAAATAAATAAAAGTTAACATATGTCTTTGTAGATTCACTCAACATATGTGTTGAGGAGCCCCACACTCAACTCATGTACATCTTGACAGAACCCATATCAAGATAACATATGTCTTTGTAGATCCACTCAACATATGTGTTGAGGAGCCCCACATCCAAATCAAATACATCTTGACAGAACCCATATGAAGTTAAAGTGTTTTGAACAATGGAATCAGGGGCTGCCCCTAAATTAAGTAACGCCTAAAGAGGAGGGAGGAGGTTTTTGCTAGCATTATGGACTGTTTGGGTGAGGATACAAAAATTCAAATTCTTTGCAGCGATATGCAACTATTAAATAGAAAATATTTTAAAAAGATTTTAATGTTAGTAAAATATTCTCTCCGTTACAAAACCTTACACAAGGGGAAGGAGTCAGAAAAGTCCGATTTTAGCACTATGTAATTTAGGAACAGTCCCTCACCAATTATACAAATGAATTAAGTTTAGTGGAGAGTAATTTGAAGGTGTTGGATTTTTTTATGGAAAGATTAAACTGTATATTTTTTAAAACACAACGTAATTCTGGTTTCTTTATGTACACTCAGAGTATGAGTCTTGATACTCTAGTCTAAGGCTTGCATGAAACTTGTTCCTCAAACACACAGCTTTTCAATGCCCTTCAACTTTTTGTTAGTCCGAGGAATGGACACCTTAGACATTAATACTGTTGTAACCTCTTAACAGAAAAATAAACACAGTGGTAAATAACAGACTAATCTCTTACATGTTTATTTAATTGCGATTTATATATTAAAAGCCGTAATTAGATAATTTGTCAGTTAAAATCTAGATTATTCCCTCAATCACGATTCACTTTTGTCCCATTCATCAGTTAAGTAATAAGCAAAGTACAGGGAATACATCGTTAGCACAGCTACAAAAGCCACAGGGAAGACCAATCTTGAAGCCATGTCAAGTTTTGTAAACAGTTCTACAGGCTCTGTCTGATTTTCAATTTCCTTTTCTGTCGGAAGAATTTTGAGTCGTCTGTAAAGTTTCAAGGGAATTTTAAAGGATCTTCGAAGCGTACCATATCTCCTGATTCGAACAACCTTGTCTGAGTCAGTTACGTCGGAATTGGCATATTGAAGATTTAATATCTTACTAAAAATTGTCAATGCTTCTTGTTTGTCATGAATGCATATTTTTGCAAGTTTTTCGGAATCCTCAGAAGAAAGTGAGTTATGTCTGTTAAGTACAGGTAAAGATGCTGTTCTTCTTTTACGCAGTGAACTATGATATTTTCTTGTTTTTTTCTTTTTATTCAAACTTTCATCATCTTTGTCAATGTCTTCAAACTCGTCTGATTCGTAAGTGAGTTGTACCCTAGGTAATCCCAGCTTTCTTGATGATGTAGGAATAGAGTTATCCACAGGACTGGATTCAGCAACGCCTTCTTGGGATTTATCCTTATTTACCAATGATTCTTTGGAGCTTTGTTTTTTGTCCTGTAAAAAATCATGATATTGTAAATTTAAAGGTAATATGTATTTGTTACTAAATCAATTGGTCTAGTTTCATAAATATTTATGATATATAAATAAATAAGGAGAGATAGAAAATATTTCTAAATGGGGATTTCCTGTTTAACTCACACTAAAACTTGAAACTTAAGTAAAATGTTTCTTTACATATTTGTAATTTATGAAAGATTACAAATATGTACAGAAAATGATAATCCCCTAATTTAGGAAATGGCTTGAACCTTTAAGCCACACTTTTCCCCAATGCAATGAAAAGTGGTTGAAAACCCCCACCTAAAATTGAGGAAAGCCTGCAACGTCCTCTAAGCGTGTAAACTTGATAAGAATTCCTGAATAAAAAAAGTTGTTGCACATGATAAGCAACAAAAAGTTGCCTATTTTTTTGTTTTTATAAAACAACTGTTACAAATGAAACTCAAAATTATTTTTAACACTGATCTCAAGGAATAAAAGGAATTGTGGCCATTAAAGGATTTTTTTAAATCCTTTCATATTGAGTTTGTTTACTATGATAAAAATACAATCACATAAAAATGTTTGTGGATTATACTAATCCTTGAAAACAGTCACTAGGTAACTATAAAAGAAGGGTCTGTGGACTTGAAATATTTCACTAAAGCCGGGCATACACTATCAGACATTTCCCAATGAAGTTTGTGATTTATTGTGTTGAATGAAGGAAGTGAGGGCTGCTGCATCTGTTTGTATTTTATATACATTTGGCAGCTCACAAAAATATGAAAAATAAAAGGTGATGTTCTTGGTGGGAAACAGTACTGAAGAGAGGACTATGATAGAAATATGTTGATGAATAAAAGGGGATTTTATGACATAATTTTTTTAACATTGTTTCAAACATCAATTTCAAAATGTCATTGGACAATATAGTAATTTTAAGATGTCAACAAGTTGTCCCACTTTTATTTTAACTTTTTAATGTCCTTCCCACCATATACGATACTTCAATCCATGCATAGTTTCTGTTCACTTTATGGTAGATTAAGGGATGAAATGAGTTTCACAAAATTGGCTGTTTTTTTATATTCAGTAATAAATAACCATTTATTTCCTCTGACCATTCCATTTTACAACTGAACTCCACTAAATAAACAAGTGAACTAAATAAAACCCTTGCAAATACAGCAGTGCTGGGAGAAAGTAAAGTGATACCACACATCATTGTACCCTGAACAATACATTGGGTCGATATTTTCTTTCAGAGACCGCCTCCAGAGCACTTGGTACGATGCTCGTTTTTGAGTCCAACCCGATTTCTTATTTGGTGTTCGAAATCCCCACTAACTATTGGACTTGCTCCCTTTGACCTCACTTTTCCCTGCTCCATACTCAGTTCTATGTCTTGTTTGGGAAAAATCTGAGAGTGTGTGCCCATCTTAAAATTATCTGTGTTTTATGTGTCTCTGTCTTCAGTTTGTAATTTTACCAGGCACGCTGCTTTCTTTTCTTATATTTGACTGCAATCCCTGAAATTAAACTGTATTCTAAACATATTATACTTAATTGTCGATTTATTGATCAGAAATACGAATACTGGTAGTCCTTGAGAATTAACTAATGTCATAACAATCCAATATTATGATACCATGAGGTATTGGCCTCCATATTGCCAGGAATAATAAATTATCCAGGAAATCTCATTAATTTTTTTAAATAGAACTTCTGTAGTAATAAAGAATATTATTTTTATGGATTGGACTTGTTTGAATTATTTGTTCTCAACATTATCATTTTGTAGCTTAGCTAACTGATTGAAACATATTGAGTAAATCAGATTACTCAATTAGTACTATCAGATTATCTACTATATTAGATCATGCTTAGATACGTGTACTTAAACGTTAATTTAATATGTTTGCTGCAGTGATTTGGTGGTCTTAAGCATGATACTGATTACCATATGCACATTTCCAAAAACCAGCCATAGTGATATCTTTACATCAGTAAGGTAATTTGGAATAAGTATTTATAAGGGAATGTTGGCATTGTTCAAACATCTAGAACAACTTGTAATCCACTGTGATTTTTCTGTCCTTTTTTTAAAAAGTCTCACGTCTTGGCATTAAATAAAGTTCTCATGTAGTGATTGTCATAACATAACTGTCTGCAACAAATGTGTTTACTGGTTCTTCAGATGATTCATGCATAAAGTACTATTACTACCTAATTGTGGTTAGTAATTGTAATAAATGGTAATTTTTTAACTTATACTAAGCATAGATAGAATTGGCAAATTAACTTCACATAAGCTAGAACAACATATAATGTATATTACTTTTTTCTCTGCTTCAGATTCTTTCCTTTTTATCCTCTCCTCTATTATTCGTTTGATGTCTACTGTGATCTTATCAATGAAGTTGATGTATGCATACTCGACAATTGCACCAAACACAAAGGCGAAGCAAATAATTATGTACCAGTCGAGAGCTGTGGGGTAGGACACTTTGGGCAGCTCTGCTCTACCACCGAACCCAATGGTGGTGATTGACAGCACTGTCATTACACCTGAAATGAATATAATGATGTACTAGTCAAAAGCTGTGGAGTACAACACTTTGGGCAGCTCTGCTCTACCACCGAACCCAATGGCGGTATTAACAGCACTGTCATTACACCTGAATGACAATAATGATGTACCAGTCAAGAGCTGTGGGGTATGACAATTTGGGCAGCTCTACTCTACCTCCAAAATCAATGCTGGTGAATGACAACATTACCACCTGAAATGACAATAATAATGTACCAGTCAAAAGCTGTGGGGTACAACACTTTGAGAAGCTCTGCTCTACCACCAAAACCAATGGTGGTGATTGGCAACACTGTCATTCAAATCAAATCAAATTATCATTTTTGTCATAAAAATAATTATCAAATGATTCACAACGTCAAATTACAGCAATGACCAAGTCAAGCACAACATACAATACATAAAGTTTACTTCCTAGGTACCAACTTCTTAAGTGCAACAACAATTGGCAATGATAACATTAACACATCAAATTATTTTCCATATGGCTAGAAAACACAGCGAAAACCAATGAAGCTGCCTGTGAAAATGAAAATTCAACTAAAACTAGTTTCAGAATTGAGGATTTTCAACTCCAAAAAATTTACCCAAACTTTAAATGGTGTGTTTGTAAGCCAGTGGTAGAATTTATTTTTTTAAAGATTTAAAGGAATATATCGAAATTAAATGTTGTAATTTATTGTAAATTTTAATGCTAAAACTATGTGGCTATTCAGGGTCTTGCTCAGTCTGTGAAATCCTATTGTGGTTTTTTTCTTATTTCTGGTGTTATAATTATGAATGTTTTGTTTAAAGTTTATAAAAGTGGATTATCCAGAATGTAAATGGCCAGATCATAAATATACAGGTTGATTACAGTTGGAATTTGTAATTTTTTAAATAATGGTCTGCAGTGTTCCCTTGGGTCACTGTTGGAGATAACACATATTGCCTTTTTTTGGAGGATGAGGATCTCCTGTATTCTGGTTCAGTTCCCATATAGAGTTAGCCCATATCTAAACACTGATTGGAAGTATGCAAAGTATGTAGTTTTCACATAGACTATCGGGACAACAATTTTTAGATGATTTAATAAATAAATCACTCGTGATATTCTAGTACTCAAATAATCAATGTGTGAGGTCCAAGATAATTGGCTATCAATGTGAATTCCTAAAAACTTTGCTGATGAAACACCTGGAATGACAATAATGATGTACCATCTTTTGTGAATCCCTCTGGTCTGAGGAAGGTGAGCGTGGTTCACCGAAATTGATCACCATAATATTTGTGCATTTTGTACTTGTATTGTATTTGTGCATTTTGTGCTTATATTGTTATAAATTTGTGTTGTGTGGCGTTTACTTTTACTGTATATGTACCAACACGTATTATACTAATTAAAAAACTATTTGTAATATGTATATATATATAATGATGTTGGATTTTGTCAAAACATCCACAGGGTTATGATTCCAATAAAAGTCATTCTGCCCACAACCATGTAATCACGTTGAAAATATAATAGAGCAGAGGTTTCTAAACAATAACACAAAAATATCAAAAACCAAAGAAAGGCAGGTTTTATTAGAATATTTTTCAACTTGGTTTCCTTTATATCTGTTTAAAAAGTAATAAACATATCCAAAGAATTTGTTCTTTGTTTACATACATGCCTAGTAATTAATTTATGAAAATATACCGATATAGACAACTTAGCAAAGAGCCCTTACCAAGCTGGACACGAGCAGGAACAGCTTTAGGATCGATCCAGAAGGACACCCAGGAGCAGCACACTATTAGACTCAGTGGTACATACATCTGAAGAATGAAGTAGCCGAGGTTTCTGCGTAAAATTAAGGTTCCTTGCACCATCGAAAACTCTTCTGTTAACAGATTAATTTACTGAAGAGAAGCACATTTAAACTCTATGATACCAATAATATATATGGATTTTTTCAGAAAGTTGTTATCAGTGACATAGAGGCAATTCATATGACTAGTATATTACAATAAGAATTGGCAGTTTAAATAAAAATAATTAACTTGTTCTAAATGAATTGTTTTAATGTGTACTTGTAGAAAAGGCTAAATCAGTTCTGTTTAGTGTCTATGGAATTCCATTTAATCTAGTATACGATTTTAAACAACCTAAAAAAAGAGACAACTTGAACATGGTTTGCAATTTGAAATCCTCTACAATCTAGATGATATTTTTTTATTACTAGATTAAACTATGTACAAAAGAGACAGTCTGAACGTACCCATAAATGGAGTATAACAACCAATTTAACTCCTCTGTACTGATACTAAAGAGGAGTAAACTTCTGAGCAAGGATATTCCAGAAATTGGTACCTCAATAGTGTAGTCAGCCAGAGCAATATCGGCACTGGTGGTGCAGTGCTGTAACTCAGCTACTTGGGGACAAAGTGTTTGGGAGATTGTAGGCGATACGTTCCATGCTCAGTTCTCTTAATACCGGCACGGCGTCCGCTCAGTGGTTGTCATCAACGTAGACACTACTGGAGAAGTCTGGAGTGTCCGTGTTGAATGGTAGTCAAGGTTCGAATGTTGTGTAGGGGAGAGAACTGAGTGTCAGACTTGTCAGTTATCTGAAAATCAGACCAACACTACGTGGTTCGGATTCCACGTAAAGCTGTAGGTCCCATAGTTGCCCTGGCTATTGGGCTATTAATAAATAATCCTTTCTGAGCTAAGCCGAACTCAGATAGTAACAATGACTACACTCGTTCATCTACACTCATCACACTCATTTACTCATCATATTCGCCCATATCTCTTCAATCGGCGTCTTGGAGATGAATAATGAATAGTAATAATAATAATAATAATGAACTTTAACAAAGTTCTCATGGAAGATCAATGCTTTTGAAAAAAATTAGAAAAAGACAGTTGTTGCTCATTTACGATGGTGTGCCATTGCTATCATCATAAATACAATGGTCAATAACATATTACTGTAACTGAAGTAAAGAAAATTATTAATAAAACAAGCAAACGCTACGTTCCTAAATACAGCTTACTAAAAGTCACTTTCGAATATGTCTGTTTCTAAATACTCATCAACAGCATAAAATGCCTTACTTTTAGACCAATCTGATAACCCAATACAGAATTTTGTTTCTTCAAGATTTATAATATTTTATTATTATTCATTCTTAAAACACTGATTGTTAATATATAGGTGAATATGAGGTGCGAATGAGTATAGATGAACGAGTGCAGTCATTGTTACTAACTAAGGTCGACTGTTCCTCAGAAAGAGCTATTTATTAATAGCCAAATAGCCAGGGAAACTAAGTGACCTACAGCTTTACGTGGAATCTGAACCACATAGTGTTGGTCTGTTTTCTGCTAACTGACAAGCCTGACACAGTTCTCTGCCCTACATAACATCTGAACCCTAAATACCATCCAACAGGACACCACAGACTTTTG
>JAQJVL010000078.1:2823438-2937311 GCA_035578905.1 Stictocephala bisonia
ACACACACATACATCCTCTCACGTAGAATCATACTACAAACGCACTTTAAAAACCACACACGCACAATCAAACCTCACACGCATACACTCACACCTCACACATACCTCACCCCACACTAAAAAAAAAAATAATAATAAATAAAAAATAAATAAATAAATAACAAAAAATAAATGAATAAATAAACGCACGCACTCATGCACACGCACACCAACATACACACAAAACAGACAACATTCACCCCCCCCCTCCCCCACCTTTCAAGCACCAACATAAGTTAAAGTTTGACATTTATAAACCCAGAAAAAACCTGTATATGGCGACACAACTAGATATTTAACGTTATTCAGTGTACATAGATATTAATAGATTTGTATTTATAAAGTAATAACACTTACAATAAAAATATCACAGCACAGCCGAAAAGAGACATCAGAGACACAACTTTATTATTCTATCACATTCATATGAAAAAGGAGCTCATTATTGCTGAATAAAGTTTTATGATAAATTAACCATATAAAACTTTGTGACAATGCAAGACGATTATAAAAGAATTGAAAAAAATTCTAAGCAGAACACGCTTTTTTACTCAGTGAAAGATTATCTGAAATTGTTTAATTATGGCTTTCAAGCTACGGTAATCACTCCTATATGATATTTACCATAATAGCTAAGTGTAATAATTATACTATGTGAACATAAATTAAATGAAATATAGTTTAATCTATATTTATTTTCTTACTGCCTGACAATACATCAAATTTGACCTTTGTTAAAATGAAATGTGTTATAAAGCTGATTGATTGATGATTGATAAATACTAAACACACAAATAACTTACTTCATACAATTTAAAGCAATTCAACACAAGCCACTTTTAATGTTTTTATTCTCAAATAATTGAAATTAAAGACAAGTGTTTTCTTGGTCTTAGGTCTTGATCAAAATTTAAGTTAGGATTTGCATATAAATACAATTTTGACAAAAATAACTACTCTAAAAGCCATAGCTTTTAGCCATAGATTCCCTCACAGCACTAACTAGAACAGAAAACTACTGCAAACAACATGATTTAACCCTCAATCAGGCAAAAACTGTACGTGTCAACTTCAGCCGAAAAACAGAGCTAATAGCAAATATACGAAATGTGAAAACCGAACAAGAATTCAAGCTATTAGGTATCACACTGGACACAGGCCTTACATGGAATTACCATATCAATGACCTTTGTAAGAAACTCAGCACTGGTGTATATGTGGTACAAAGAATTAGATGGATTGGAGATTTACTGTCAGCTGAAACAGCATACTATGCATTAATTAAATCTCACATACAATATGGCCTTGTCGCTTGGGAAGGGACTTCTGAAAGCAACTTAAACAGAATATTGATCCTGCAGAAGAAAGCCATACATATACTCGCCAACCTCAAATCCTTAGATAGCTGCAGGGAAGCATTCAGATCATTTGGAATTCTCACTGTGGTAAACCTTTACATCAAAGCTGTAATCCTAATGGTGAGCGAGACAGACCTGCCAAGAGGTACAAGTATCCACTTTCACAACACCAGACGTGGAAATGACTTCATCTTACCATCACACCACACCACACAATATACTAGAAAACCATATTACATTGGCCGCAAACAGCCTACCACAAACACTGAAGACACTGAAGGGAAAATCACTCAAGACTCAACTACACAAGGGGCTTCATAGATAGAGAGACCTGCCTACTCCTTGGAAGAATTTTTTGAAGTCGGACTACAACAATGACTTATACAATTTTATAGTCTTATTCTATATATCATTCAAATATTATATACAATGACCTTTTTCTGTCTTATCATTTTACCTGTATTTTTGCTTTTAATGTTTTTAATTTATTACAATTTTATTTGTATTTTTTATCATTTTAAAATTTTAGCTTTTTTACATCAAACAACTGTTGGAAATGATTATTTTATGAAATAAGTGTGTCTTTCTTAACTTCAAACAAACTTATTGTAATTAGTTATAGGTTTTTATTTTTGTATTCTTTGACGCCATTGCAATTTCTTGAAGAAGTTGTAAATAAAGAATATTTTGAATTTGAATAACCTCTGGGATTTAAGCATTTAAAAAATGTCTAATGCAAATTGAACATGTTTAAACAAATTTACTTTGCACATATTCACTTTCATATATCTTTTGGCATTGTCTTGTTTGGTCCAAAAAAAATAACATGGATAGTATTTTAATACAACACAAAAGGGCGATACGAATTATGCTTAAATTAAAATTTTACGAATCTCTTTTAAGCCATTTTGCTCATCTCAAAATATACTGACAGTGTATGGTCGATACATTTTTGACTCAATACTAATCACAAAAAATTCATCACAAAAACACATTCATATAATACTAGGAAGAAAAACAACATTGTTACAATACATCATAAGCTAAAATTTTATTTAAAAAGACCATCATATATGGGATTGAAATTTTTAAGATACATTCCACAACATATTAAAACCGAAAAACAACCTAGACAAGTTTAAGATAAATCTTAAATAGTTCTTAATTAATTAGTCCTTTGACAAGTCAAATGACAACTATTTACTCTTTGAATGCATTTTTCCACCTAAGCTCTTTATAAAAAAACTTAATAATATTTTACCTTTCTATAAAATAGTATAGACTTTTACATTTATTAGTATAAAGGATGTTGACACTATTCAAAGCTGTGCCCTTGTACATAGTATGAACAAAAGGTATTTGATTTGATAGGTTAACTGTAAAACGTAAAATTACAATTTTAATTTTATGTATAGTATCTTGCTTATATTACTTGCGTTGCCACCTGTATTTTAGTATAAACGCCCAATGATATTACTTAGACTATTTCAAACCTGTTAATTTCATTTGTTTTTGTTTAACAGCTGAAGATTAACTAATTAAATAAATAAAATAACTGCATTAGATTACTATTGAAACCTTCAAGTCCAGTAGAGCGGAGCCCTACAACAGAATGTGAATAAAACAATGCTTACAAACTTCCCTCGTTTAACATTATAAAATATCTAACTTCCTCAATATTATAAAGACCATTGTTTGCATTCCAACAGCTGTTTAAACTCTTTGGGAGTCATTATTTACATTTGATCATATGCTACTTTTCAATTCATTTAACTCTCCATGTTATTCTTATGTTATACTTTGAGGGATTCCCATACTCCCATTCCTAAAAAAAATATGACTAGAGAAAACAAAAATTATATGAATAAAAAAATCTAGCGGTTATTGAAAAATGACAAGCAATTTACTCAGCGCTTTAAGGGTTAAGAAGTTATTGCAGAACTACAAATGGAGAAAAATTTTTCTTCAACCTTAACCTCAAATAATAAGAAGGAATTAAGTTGACAAAAAACTGCTTCATAGATATATTTTATATTATATGAGGATATCTGAATTTCAGAAGCAACATATTGTTTCTTGTGCAAGTTTTATCAATTTTGTTTAATTTATATTTTTCAATAGTTTTAGAACATAATGTGTATTTCTCATCAATCTCTTTGCCAAACTACTATTAAAAGAAATTACTTAAAATAAAAATAGTATAAAGTTTGACAACTTAATCCTAGAAGGAAATCAGAATCTTTTATTTTCAGGTAACATAACATTATAATACATTTCACAAGACACTCATATGCTTATACTATTTTGTTATGTATAAAACAATAATTCAAAATGTGTTTCCTCTGGAATTTCTTCCCATAAGGCAAAGTCCTATGTATATGGGTTGAGTGTATGTAATATTAATGTTTTATACATACATTGAATTTAGTGTTAGTAAATGGAATGTATGATTTTACTAAGGACAAAAATATATTTTAATTTAATTTGTTACTTATTACTGAACAGTCAAAAAATATTTAGTATATAAGCTATACATTAATCATTTTGTAGGAGTTCATCAATCCAACTTCTACATAATGACATTGTCTGTTAAATTTAACGTTGTTTACTTTAGGTAATTAATACAAATTGCTGTGTCTTGTCGTTCTGCCACATCTGACAGCCTTTAACAGTTCAGGCTGCTAGACTATTAAAAACAGCGGCTTTGGCAAACATCTTTATATAGAAAACATTGGATTGATCAGCGCCTTCGCTTTTTGATACAAAATAAACTGTGTATTCTCATAAAGTAAAAGGTTAACAATAAATACATTTATAAAGTAAAATTAACAAAATAAAAAGATATAATATACTTGAGTGTTTGATTCATCCCAAACATTAAATGTGTACTCATATTGATTCGACTTGTTAAGTTTTAAAAATGTAGATCTTATTTTTATATTGAAGTCATAACAACAATAATAATACTTTGTCTAGGGGTCTGGACGAGACAGAGATTTCCCAGACATCGGGGGAGACTCTCAAGACTACCCTGCTCTTGGAGGACGAGGTGGAGGTAGAGGTGGGCGTCGTGGCAGTAAGTTACATTTTTTGTAGCTTTCAAACTTTTCATTTTAGATACAAAATTGTCAGTTTGTATATAAAACTAATTGTATTTAATTTACTATCTAACCACAGTAATCAATGTTTGTGGTGTCAATTTTGGATTACGATATTTTATTTTTGAGATAAATAATTATAGTTAACAAAACTTAAAAATAAATTATAATTTAATCATGCTGTAGTCTTGATTTTAGAAATTCATTGGCTAAACTGACCTTCATAGTCACTGTGTGATTTTGGAACGTTTTCGAAGTGCAGTGTTGCTTAAGAGATACAATGTTATTGATAAAAATAATTATTGGCTCTACCTTTCATCACTTACATAAAGGCACTTAAAAAAAACAAAAGATTAATTTATATTTCTAAAATATTAATTTTAAGTTTTCAGATGTCACTAAGGCTACTAAGTACTAGTTCAGTGGGACTGATTATACCGTGCTCGAATATACCGCGCTATCGTCTTGTCTCCGCTAAAATTTCCCTTCTACCTGACGTAGGAGGGGATGTGTATTTTTAGACATGACAGCAGAGCCCACCCTCATATCCACGGCCCGCACATGCTTAGTGTTACTGACCATAGCGCCGTAGAAACACATGTTGTGATTTGGATGGGCTATAACATTATTCTTTTGTGTGGTGCAGTTTCGAAATACAGTACAGTCTCTATTATTCGACATTCCGTCTTATCCGACATCACCCTGATAAAAAAATAAAACAATAGCAGACAATCTGCAGCAAGCAATACATTAGCCAACTGTACCGCAAGACTACAATTTGCCGAATTTGCACGGTACAGACTGTACACGCCCCACCCCTGCCACACACCGTGCCTAATATCGCTGTCTACGTTCAGCTCGTGTCTGAGTCATCGTCTGTCATTCCATTTGTTTTATTTTTCAGAGCAGTCTGAATCTTTTATTTGAGAAATTCAGTAGCCTACATCTAGTTTATAGAATTTGTTTGTGTTATGTTTCTGTTATTTTAGTGTGTAAGTATGAGTTTGTTCTGTGTCTTGCTGTTTATTGTTGTGCCTTGTAGTTTATTGCGTGTCTTATTTTAGTAACAAGGTTAAGTTTTTATTATTAGCCGGTTCTGTATTATACAGGGTGTTCCCAAACTAAGTTCCGAAACTTCAGGTTATAGTTCATTGGGTAAAAATGTTCCTATACTTATAGGTCCGAATATGCTTCGTTTTCAATATGGCGGCCATTTTCGTATTTTCACTAAATTATTAGTAATTTTATAACCCCTTACAATACGGTGTTCAAATTTGGAACGAAGGTATCTGTTCTGCTTTATTTAAGGTTCTGATAATATTATTTTGTTATATTCAAAATGGCGGCACTTAAAACCTTTTAATTGTAAACTGTGCCAAAACGGGCAATCTTGAAAAAAATGCACAAGAAATAAAAAAATTACCAAATGTAATAAAAAACCTAACAAGTTCCAATTGAATAAAATCAGTTCATAAGCAAAGGAGTAACACCAATTTAGGCAATACGATGTATGCTCTGTTTTATTTTATTAGACGTTGAATTGCTGGTATTGAATGCATTTCATATCAGCTGATGAAGTAAATACTAAACAGCTAATATTTTATCATTTTCAAAACAGATTACTCATTGTTGACAAATTATATTATGATATATGAATGGTTTTTGTGAGTTCTAGTACAATAGTTGTTGTTCCATTACTGGTTATTAAGCACAAAGAAACTAATTAAACTATTTAAAAACATATAATCTAATTTATATTCTTGCTGAGAATCATGCAACTATAGAGTGTTAATTACATAGTTTAATTATAAAGTAACTGTTGTCAATAATTTCAGGAGGCCAACCACAAGGTCCATCTCCACAACAATCCCAGCAAGGGCCGCCCCAACAACAATTCCAACAAGGTCCACCTCCACAACAATTCCAGCAAAGGCCGCCCCAACAACAATTCCAACAAGGTCCACCTCCACAACAATCCCAGCAAAGGCCGCCCCAACAACAATTCCAACAAGGTCCACCTCCACAACAATTCCAGCAAAGGCCGCCCCAACAACAATTCCAACAAGGTCCACCTCCACAACAATCCCAGCAAAGGCCGCCCCAACAACAATTCCAACAAGGTCCACCTCCACAACAATTCCAGCAAAGGCCGCCCCAACAACAATTCCAACAAGGTCCACCTCCACAACAATCCCAGCAAAGGCCGCCCCAACAACAATTCCAACAAGGGCCACCTCCACAACAAGGTCCACTTACTAGCATATATATATATATATATATATAAAATTTGTATTGTAATTTAAGAAAAGACTTCAAAATTTATTGGTACCATTACCATCCTGATTTTTTGTTGGTAAATATAATTTTCTTCGTTGCTAAAATACAGGGTGTCAATAAAGTCTCTAACCACCGTTTATTTTTCTAACAAGTTGGAAGAAATTAATTTCCTTTCTTTAAAGTTATAATCTTTTAAGAAACTCCTATCTTTAGAAGTAGGACCCACTTTAAAACATTCAAAATGACAGCCATGTAATATTATAGTTGTGTAACTATATAGTTGTGCTGAAAAGGGGATTTGGGATTAGTACAAAATTTTTGTTGCCAAATGTTTAAAAGAAGTCTTTGATGCATTTCCATAGCGTAAAAGGATATCCTTTTACATTCTTCAGAACAGTGGAAACTCCTTTTCAGGGCAAAATAGCATCGTTGTTATGAGGACCCTATGGCTAATCTTCACTTCATCCATCACAGGCTTCAACATCACTGTCACTACTTAGGAGCTAACTGGTAGTCTTGTCCTTAAGCAGGCAGACTTTTGTCTTAAAGTTTATCCCATTATGCAGTATAATATCCTCCTTGCTGGCAGTTACCCAGTTTGAATCCAAACTTCTCCATGACATGTTTTATAAGAGTGACATCTCTCGCAATGCTTTCTTCCAGGGTATCATTGCGAAACCTGATACCTCTGATGTTAAATATGGTGTATGTCTCCCCATAGACAAAGGAAATAAATTGAAGGAAATAAAATGTTTTATTTACCAAATATTAAGTTGAATACAAAATTATTGTGTTCAGTTTAGATATATGGCCAAACTAACAATCTACGCACAACTTAACATAGGCTCAGGATGGTTTCTGTGTTTTACAGTTGTCTTGTATGAATAGGAAATTCTTCCAAATACTCGCTGAAAATAATCAATACTTTACAAAAATACCAACAACTCCATTCAAAAATCACTACTTGCACACCCCTATCAATAAGGCTGTGGTTATTAACCTCAACTGCTGGATTATTGGCACCTGTCTGGCCCCCTGTGCTGAGTTTTTTCAGACACACCTTTCATAAATAACGTCACTGAGGCATTTCCAAAACTATATAAACTCATTAAATCACACTATATACTCCAAATTAACTAATATTTAATTTTTAATAAAATTAAATAGGCGTAATATATATTTATATATTATATAAATTAAATGACACATGCATCAATACAAAATGGAACTATGGACAACTTACCAAATCATGTTATAGTCCTAAGCTTTCTAGATGTGATAATTGAAAAGTACTTGTTCACTGAATTTATATACACTTTAATTTATATAGCCTACACGTCCAATAATCATCAATTTCGCGCTCCGTAACAAGAGACCAATCTTGACAAGACGCTATTTTTACAACGCCCACAGATAGAATGCTGTTGACAAGAAATAATCAATTACGACTTCAGTCATTTGCAGCACATCACGCTGTAAGTGCAGAACGTCCCAATTCGTGTGTAGCACAGAAGGATCGGCAGCTGTAAATGACTGTAGTCGTTTACAGCAGATTAGAGGATAAGATACCCATTTAAGTGGTTTTCTTGTAAAAAGTTAAGGTAATTTTCACTAACTCTGGCAACATTGAGCTGCTGTTATTGAACTCCTTTCCAGTGGCTGCAGGCGAGCTTTTCTGTTGATTTGAAGGATGAGAGATCTATGGGGGCGGGTCAGATAAGCAAGCCATAATGAAAGATGGCAGTCAGCTAGTGTAGTATATATATATATCCTAACTGTAAATCATGCAACTATAGAGTGTTAATTTTATAGTCTGGATACTTAGTAACTGTTGTCTATAATTTTAGGAGGCCAACCACGAGGTCCTAATTTCCTTTGGTTAATGAAGGGTGTCCACATTCTGGAAAGTCAGGGATAACAAATTTGGTCAGGGAAATGAATACAAATACAAATATCTTTATTCATATACTTTGAGTACAGAAAGGCGTCAATAGTAAAAAGTAAAGTAAAGGTTAAGATGTCCCTCTGTTCAGCTCCAAGAATTCTTCTAGAGTGTATATGGGACGTTCCAAAAGCCATTTGGTCACTGCTGCCTTCAGGTTTTTTTACAGGGAGTCTCTTCAAGTTGTCTGGTAAAGAATTGAAATAGAGTGCTCCTGTATAAGATGGTTTTTTTTCATATAGGTGAAGATGATGGTGTTGGGGGAGCACGAAGTTGTTTCTGTTTCGTGTCCTGTACTGGTGGTGATTTGTATGTTGGGTTTGGCCTGTCGTAACTGCAAACAGTATTGTCTCAAGGACATACATTGCTATGATTGTCAGGATTTTCAGCTCTGTGAAGACTGTTCTGGAGCTATCCCTGTGTTGCAATCCAGATATGGTTCTGATTGCTCTTTTTTGCAATATTAGCACTCTTTGTAGATTTGTTGCTGTTGTACCGCCCCAAGCCAATAGTCTTTGTTTGGGATTCAAAGAGTGCATAGTATGCTATTTTTGCAGTTTGCAGGTCACTGATTTGTTTAATCCTCCTGATGACGAAAACTGAGTTTAAGGCAGAGTTTGTCAACATGTGGCTTCCATGATAGATTGTTGTCCACTGTTATTCCAAGGTATTTTGCAGAAGATGTATCTAGATCTGGCATTCCATGGAGGTTGTTTGCTGTTGCTATGAAAATGAGCTGTTGTGTCTTGGCTTGGTTTAATACCAAGTCATTTACCTGACAGTACTGTTTTACCATCTCCAATACTACAAATGAGTCAATGTCTATTGGTTTTTATTTTGACTGCCTAGAATAAGTCCTGTGTCGTCTGCATACATCACTGACGCAGTAGTTTTGAAGGTATCGTGGGAAGTCATTTGTTGACAGTATATACAGTATCGGTCCGAGCACAGAGCCTTGTGGTCCCCTCTCTTTATGGACGCCCGTTGAGATTTAACTTTGATAGTATTGTTTTTATTTTTAAAAGTGACTTCCACAAGTTGCTTTCTGTTGCTCAGGTAGCTTTTAAACCAGTCTGCCTCTTTTCCGGTCACTCCTAGTTTTCCTAATTTTTCTATTATCAAGTTGTGATTTAGGCAGTCAAAAGCCTTACTAAAGTCCAACAATAGACTTTTAGTAGCAAGGCCCCCACTTTGCAGCTTATCAATAATAGATTGAACTACCTGAGCTATTGCTGTTGTAGTGGACCTTCCCTTGGTAAAACCATGCTGGCTTGAAGTCAGAAGATGATTGTGATTCATATAGTCAAGTAGTCACAACTTTTTCCAGGATTTTGGAGAAAGTGGGGACCAATGAGATGGGTCTGTAGCTGCTAGCTTCATTAATTTGTCCACTTTTATATTTTGGGTGGACTTTAGCCACTTTAAAGACCATCTGGAAAATTGCCCTGTGCAAAGGACTTGTTTATAACGTTAACAATTGGTGTCAGTATTTCTTTTTTACAGTACTTGACTAGTTTGGTTGGTATGTCATCTTCTCCTGCAGATGTTTTGGGTTTCAGGGAATATATTGTGTTGCTTACTTTAGTGTGATAGGCCAAATGGAAGGTTGGGTTTTCACAATTTATCTTTTTGAAACTCAGTGCAGGGCAGAGCTGGTTGTGGAATGGGTGCATTTTCTACCAAAGTTCTATCCGCTGTGGCCACAAAAAACTTGTTCAGTTGGTCAGCGATTTTGGAAGGGCAGCTAGTATTTTTACCCTCTATATTCAGGCTTAGTTGTACATCATCTTGTGTTTTGCTTTTTCTTTCTTCATTTATTACATTCCAGATTGTTTTGGATTTGTTTTCAGCCTCTGCTATGCGCAGTGTGGTATGTTGTTTTCGGAGCATTTTGAGTTTTAGATCATATGCCCTCTTCCTGTTTGCTGTCTCCATTTTATCTTCTGGTCGTCCTGAAATAATTTCCCTATTAAAGCACTAAGTTATGAATGTTTTAGCTCGGTGCATTCAGCATCCCACAGACTCTTGGAGGGTTGTCCTCTTCATCTAATTGTTTTGTACGGACAGGCTAGGTTAAGAGCAGTTTGGAATATCATTAAATTTCTGATAAATGGCGTCAATGCCGTTTTCATTCAATACCTGTTCCCAGTTTTGTGTTTTCAGTATGAGTCTTAGATGTTCCATTGTCTGCTTGTTGAACTGTCTTTTCTCTGAGCTGGAAGCTGTTTTATTTGTGATGGATCTGTCGATCTTGCAAATTTGTGCTGTATGATCTAATAATCCTGTTTTTTATATTTCTTTGTGTAGAATATTTTCAACAGTATTTGTACAGATGCAGTCAATTGATGTCTGGCTATTGTGAGTAATTCTTGTTGGGGAAAGTTCTAGCCTTTCTATGTTGTAAGCCTTCAAGGCTTCAGCTAGCTTCTTGTCATTGTCATCTTTCAGGCTGTCCACATTTATGTCGCCCATAACCCATTGGTCGGTAGCGTAGTTGGTTCAATTCCAGCTTCATGTGCTAAAGGTTCTCAGTTCGATCCCAATCAGAGTCAATACATTTTGAGAAGGATCAGCTGATAATCACCGGCTGTTCATTTGTCATTGGGCTATTAATTAATGACACTTTCTAAGGAATAGTCGGCCTTAGTTTGTAACAATGATTACATTCGCTCATCTACACTCATCACACTCATTCGAAATCCATATTCGCCCATATCTTGACGATCGGCGTCTTATGAATAAATAAATAAATAACTACAATAGGGTAGTCCGCAGAGAGAGCTTTGTCTAGTTCTTCTGACAATATTTTGATGGAATCATCCAAGTTACCACTAGGTGATCTGTAGACGCCCATAATTAAGAAGATATCTTTCTTTGTCTTTATTTTGTACAGCGCTGTTTCACATATCATTTCTGATGCATGGTTTGATTGACTTAAGTACTTGATATGAGTGACTAAGTACTTGAGTAGTTTCTGCAACTTCCAGGATGTTGAAGTACTTAAGATCAAGGGGAGTATTGTTTATGTAGGGTATTTGGTTTTTGTCCCCTATCAGCAGAGCTTCTGAGGCCCCAGCAAGTGTCCCTGCATGTAACAGTAATGCCACATCGTCAGTTACCGTCTTATATTTACCTCCCTTTCTTAAGTAATCTGTGGAGTTTATAATGAAAGAATGAACTGTTCGGCATGAGTCCCTTATTTCTTTAGTGGATATTTTATCTTGTTTGATTTTAGTCTCTTGCGGAAGTCAGCTGCCGCATCTCGTGTTGGCAACAGTACAAGGTCACCATCTTTGTGATTGTTAATGATAAAAGTGGTTTGCCCACAGCCAGGAACTCCTTGGACTAGTTCAAGTTTTAACTCTGCCCTATTTTCAGTACTGACACTTTATGCTGTTATATAGTCATAGATGGTTCATGACCTCAGTTTCATCTGAGACTAGTAAGATGTCATTTGCTGGTTTAATGTTTGATTCAATTGCATATTTTTAGTTTTATATGTGAGTTTAACAAATCATGCTCCGTCAAAGCCAAAACTGTATTGCTTACAGGGTATATACAGCAATATATTTCCCGACTTTGGATCTATTACATCATAGTTGAATTTGGATGAAGATATTATTTGTTTCATCTCTTGACTACGTAGATTCGTTTTGTTTAAGGTATGAGATTTATAAAATTGAGGGAATTGTTGCAGTAACAGAGTTTCCGCTTTCTGCCACAATTCCCTCTGCTCTGCCATTGCGTGATTTGCAAAAACTTGTTTTGTGTTGGTCTTGCCAGTTGTAGGTCTGGTTGGTGTATAGATGTTTGCCATTGAGTGAGACTCCCTCCCCAATGCAAAATGAGATTACTGGTTTCCTCCGTTAGCTATATATATTTGGGCCGTTGATTGTTGATAATCTGGATACTTTTTTCTGATACTTGAAAACTTTGTTTAGAACAGAATCTATGTTACTTTTTATAGGCTTGACTTGAGTGTAAAGTCTAAATCTGTGCATATATGCATTACATTGAAATTGCAGCAGAACTTGAAGTAGTTCCGCTGCTGTTGCCATCTCTGGGCATGTTTGTAGCCAATTGTGCTCATTGTCTATTGAGAACAGGAAGGAGTATTTAATACATTCGTTCACTACTTCCAGTAACTTGAAGTAGTTCCACTGCTGTTGCCATCTCTGGGCATGTTTGTAGCCAATTGTGCTCATTGTCTATTGAGAACAGGAAGGAGTATTTAATACATTCGTTCACTACTTCCAGTAACTTGAAGTAGTTCCACTGCTGTTGCCATCTCTGGGCATGTTTGTAGCCAATTGTGCTCATTGTCTATTGAGAACACGAAGGAGTATTTAATACATTCGTTCACTACTTCCAGTAATTTAAATAATGTTTTCTTCCAGTTGTTTTGGCATAATGAATAGCTGACGACAAAGAAGATTTTCCCTTTAGCTGTAATTGATATAAAACTATTGTATAAAATCTCATTTGTTTTAACTCTGACTGATATCTGTAACAGTAGTTCAGATATCATTACCCAAGGGTAATGATGGTTGGCAGATGTTAGTGTCTTTATCATACAGTGCCACTCTGCAGGCTGTCAGGACTGTGTTCCCAGTCGAAGTCAGAGTTTAACTGTGAAGAAATTAGAGGAGTTTCGTCAGGTACATATGTAAACTTTTTTAGGTTTGTTATGTTACTTTCATCCTTAGTGCTAAGAAAAGACAAACGGCCTGTGTTTGACCTCACTGCAGTTTTTCTAATGGTTTTTCTACAGACAGTTCTCTAGTTTGAGGTGTATCAGTATCTTCATCATTCATGCTTTTCAAAATTACTCAGAGTTACACCATCTAGTTTGATCACATGTTTGGGTTTATTATCTGAAAGGAAGTCCCTATAAGGCTCTTCCTGTGTTTCTGTATTTGCATCTATGCATTTTTGAGATACAGAAAAGCAATTTCTTCCTTTCTTAGAGGATACAGATTTCTTGGACGAACTTTGTTTTGATGTCCTTGTCTTCTTTGGTTGTGGTTTAGTTAAAATTCCGAGGCCATTGCGTTGAATTTGAGTTTCTAAGGACTCAATTCTGTTTTTAAGGTTATTGAGACTGTTTTCGAGTTCTGTTGTATTATTCTAAGTTCTGAAGGGGAAATGTGATTGTATATTGGTAGAAGTAATTAAATTGAGTTCTGTTTGACATTCTATACTTTTTGACTTTCAGAATACGCTTTCCCTTCTCGCTCTCTTTTTTTAGCTTTGATTGTAGATTCGTTCACCTTTTTAAGGTTATCTATTTATTTATAATTTTCATTAATTGGTTTTGCCTGTTCCTTGTCATGTTCTTTGAGCATATTCTGAATTTCTGAGCGGTACGTTTTTCTTTTTCAGCTTGAAAATGCATTTCGTTGTAGCTTTCCTCTAGTCGTTCAATTTAAGCTAGGTATATGCTTTCCTTGTTCTCTACTTCTTCAATTACTGCCTCCAATGTAGCCAGTTTTGCTGTTAGGCATTGGTTTTTATTAATTAATGATTGATTTTCCTGTAGGAGAGCAGCCCCCAATTTGGCTGCAATTCCTAGCTTCTCTTCATCATCATTTCTTTTATCTAGGTTATTTTCAATCATGCTTAATTCAAGCTGTTTCAGTGAACTGTTCATTGTTGTCTGATTCAGTGGGGACTCATCCTGGTCAGTGGGTATAAAGATGTCATCTCCGCTGTCTTTAGTTAAGGCATTCGGATCCCAAACCTCAGTGTGCTGAAATACAGCGCATCTCTTGCATCACCAAGACTCTTTCCCTGCTTTCAGAAGTTTTTTAAAGTCGCTTTGTGATACTCCTGTACATTTTAATGTAACGCTTAAAATACAACACATTTAGACTATTATGAATTTTTGAAAAATTGCGAGAGTCAGGAAAAATTATTCGAAATGGTCAGGGAAAATTGTGACAAAATTTGTGTGGAAACCCTGTAATGTAATGACATTTTTAGAAACTATTTTCTTACCTTATAGGATTCAAAATAACGGCCATGTAATATAGTTGTGCTGAAAAAGAGTTTTATGGTTGGTTCAAAATGTTTAAACATAAGTGATGCCCCTTAAGTCATCCTTAATTTTAAAGATTTGGTAAAAAAAATGAAATTGGTAAAAACTAGATATTGCTATCTCATACCTGTCAAAAGTGGCAAGCAAGTCAAGTCCTGCTGATAGACTGTACTGGGAAAACTTATAGTATAAAGGCTGTGTTCTGAAAGTCAAACACTTCAAATCCTGGAATGCTTTTTGAATGTTATGTGGCCATATTTAAAAAAGATTTTTATAATATTCAAAGACCCACTGCCAATAAGCACTTGATTTGACAAAAGCTGAGTTAAACTTCTAGGGAAAACTTTGTTTTTTAGCGCTTCAATACACTTTATGTAGCTGCCTCTTTTGATCTACCAATTGACGAGCCGGTGGCCGAGCGATCTAAGGTGTCAGGACTTTGAGCTTGGGTTAGAATCCAGCCTAAACTAGAAGATTTATCAGTAATATTCAACTTCTACTGTACTGGTTCGCCCCCATACTCTGAATAAGTTCCTTGCACAGATTAATAGTCTATGAGGAATGGGCAGAGTAAGAGTAAGAAGGAGTAAAGAAATCCTTTTTTTACAAACCTTTTAAGAATGAGAATTTTAAAGAACACTAAGAAAATTTAAATGTTTGTGCCCCGTTTTTGGGCAACAAACATTTTTCAGATGTTAAAGAAAATTGTTCCAAATAAGGTTATAACATATATTGATGGCATTTAAAATCGTCTTAATCACTAAAAAAATTAGATGAGGGAAAGGGACTTAATGCCAGAAATTAATGCCTACCTCATCATCATCATCATTCTTTATTAACATATTCATTTGTACACAACAGTAAACCCTTGTTACAAATATGATGCATTGTCAAATACTAATACTAACTTAAAATAATCAACTAATAGAGCTATATAACAATCTCAAAGCTAATAGCGTTAATAAAGTTTAAACAATCAATGAAAAATTTAATCTGAGCAAAGTTCCAAATATTCTTTTACAGAATAAAAAGAATGTTCCACTAGGTATTTTCTGAGCATTTTTTTAAATTGTTTAAAGCTATTGCACTGTTTTATTTTTATTGGCAGATGGTTAAAAAGCCTGACTCCCATATAGAGTGCTCCCTTTTCAAGTTTTGTGGTTTTGTGGATGGGGTAAAATAAAAGGTTTTCGGATCGGGTTTGATTGTTTGGTTTGGTCAAGGAATTTAGGTTTTTAAAAGTTAACGAGAGAACAGATTGAATATAAATAGAAGGGACAGTAAGGATACAACTTTGCGTGAAGAGCCCTCTACATGGGTGCGATCGTCTCAAGCCGAACATTCGTCTGATGATGTTCTTTTGAGACTTGTGTACCTAATTTCTGGTGTTTTTCATATTCAAACTTAAAAAATCTACAATCATCCATTTGTATTAAAATTGAGATATTAAAGATGTTTCAAATAATAGGCCTCTTGCCATTCAACGGTCTCCGTCTGAAGTGTTTGAAAAATGTATTCTAAACAAGGTAGTAAATTATTTTGAGCTTAGCATTTTTTTTTTTTATTTTTATTTTTTTTTCTTCTGATGAACTTGGTTTTAGGGAAAATAAATAATAACATCTTGTTATTTCATTAATTGAAAATATAAATAGCAAACAAGATAACGGGGTCATATTGCTTATTCTGGATGTGGTAAAGGCCACACTTTTGACAACGTCACTTAGTCAGTTGTTGAAAGGTTTTTCTGCTATAAATTAATGATACAAAGGTATTTAATAAATACATCAACAACAACTACTATTGAATTATTAAAATTTGGTGAAATTGATTTATCGTGTCTGTCAGTCATCATCTAGTTTAAATAGACTTCCTCAGATGTGGCAATTTATACTAGTGAACAAAATAAAATTATCTCCTTATTTTATTGTAACCTCATACACATTTAAGCAACAATATTTTTTCTATGGATTATATTTATATCTAGTAATAATTGTTATCTTCTTCTACATCAGAGTCTGTAGACTCAAGGGAAGGATTTCAACATGGGCCTAGAGGTAGAGGAGGTCCAAGGGGACGTGGTGATCGAGGGAGAGGGCGTGGACGAGGAGACCATCATTCCTCTCAACAAGGGTATATGCCCACACAGGAACCACAGCCAGCACCGTTCCAAGGTAAAAATGAGCCCAGCAGATCACCCTGGGTCCCTTCCAGCCTCTACCCAATTCCAGATGTCCTGCTCATACCCTACTAATAGATTTTTTGTCCCCTTATCCAAGTCATTGTTTTCTTTAAGGAAATTTATAATGTTTCTCCATAACTTAGGTGTTTTAGTTTAAGAATAAAACCTTTCTTTTCGCCTCACTATCCCTACCTTCTCCAAAATCACTTTCTTTTTTATATATCCGTGTATTTATATTTATTTTTTTGCCTTCTTCATCTTTGGGATTTATTCCAGGTTATAAACAGAATATAAATAAAGCTGTTTAAAAATCAACACTCAAATTATAATAAAAATTACTAGTGATGGGTCAGTTCCATTTTTTTCGGTTCCGATTCGGTTCTTTACTGAAATCGGTTCACGGTGCGGAGTACTTTTTGAGAAAGTCTAAGAACATTTTTCTAATAGCCTACCTTTACGCCAGTGAATCAACAAATTATGTGGAATCAGTCAGTAAAAATAGTGCATAGTATTTTGGTGATTTCTCCAATATTAAGTATAATACAACCTAAAAATCTATAAAATGACACACAATATTTCCAATAAATAGAGAATTGGTAACATTTTATTTATTCTCAGGGTACGATTGTTTACATTTTTGCACAAAGAAAGTATTTATTTAAAAAAAAAAATATTGTATTTAAAAAAAGTACCATTTAGCATTAATGGAATATAATGCTCAAATTAGTATGCAATTGAAATTTACCTTGAAGAAATTACAAAACATATAAGCCTATAGAAATTTAAAAAAATATCCTGCCATTTTAGGTCTGGTTTAGTAATAAAACTTATTAAAAAACAAATGACAACAATTGAATGAAATTACCACAGCTAAATTTAAGAAGTTGATGTAATTGTAGTACGTCAAAAGTAAACAGCAAAAACAAATAATAATATTATTAATTTCAAAAAATTAATGTTATTAACTAATAGTTATTTTCTCAAATGGTGATAATACTGAATTAAGAAAATATAATTGCTACTCACATTCATAAAAAACTAGACAGCCAATAATACCATAAATGTTTTTAGAATTTACAGTATACAAATTGTTTTAAATAAGAAACTGTTTTAGGTCAGTAAATAATGTTAAGTCAATGCAGTTTTAAAACATTACTCCTTTAAAAATTTGTAAAAAGAAAAAAAAATTAAAATAAAATTGTACTATTTTAAAATTAAAGTGCTAAGGACTCATTTTGTTTAGTTTTGACACAATATTAATTTTAAAAATGTATTTTTCAATCCAATTCCCTAGGTTTTTTATGTATTGTTTTTTTCATTATTAAAAACAAGCCCAAATAAATAAACTCTTAATATCTTAAGTTCATCATGAAAACCTTTAATTTTTCAAAATACACAATAAAACTAGAAGCATAGTTAATTTCAGAATGTAAGATGAGTTGTAAACATAATGGAACGTTTCCACAAGGTGTTTTTATCGGACAGAAAGTGAAGAAAGGATCTCGATAAACAAGGGCTCAGGCGGAAAGGATAACTAGACTCTGGATTCTTGAACAAAAACTGAATGGCTTTAATTCACTGCCTTTGCGTGTGAATTCCTATCCATTTATGTTATCTTTCTCTTTTCACGTGCTGATAAGGAAGTGGCCGGATTGTGGGCGAATATTTTCTGACTTGGATATTTTGATTTTCTCGTGGTCAGATCACGTACTGATAAGGAAGTAGCCCTCTACGGGCAGATATTTTCTGACAAAGATATACTGTTTATCTTTTGGCCGGATATTGTCAATAGTGTCATTTGATTGTTCTGTTTATCAGCACTTTTCACACCTGAAACATTTCTGATATGAAAGCTATCTCCCCATTCTTTTGTTTTTCTAGAACCGGAACTGCAGAACAGAGATTTTCCCATCGGTTCTGAGTTCCAGTTCTTTCGTCTAGAACCGAGAACCGACTTTATCTTTTGGCCAGATATTGTCAATAGTGTCATTTGATTGTTAAAAAAAAAAAAAAAAAAAAAAAAAAAAAAAAAAAAAAAAAAAAAAAAATGGACTGGTACTTTTCATTTAGGAAATGTGAAAAGAGCATGGCACTATAAGGGTTTAGCCATTTTTATGTATTACATTTTCTCTGTCCATTATTCAGGTGCTGTGGGTCCAAGCCCTCCTCAGTCAGTCTATTCTGACGATGGGTCTGAACGTAGTGGAGGGAGGGGTGACGATGGTTCAAGAGGACCTCAGAAGCTTCCACAGCAAGCACAAAAAGCGCCATCTCCAGGTTAGAATGTTCTTTTTTATTTAATTAGTCAAAAACTTTCTCACTAAACTCGCTTAAATAAGATATTAATAATGTTAATTCAATATAAATGTTTGTAACGATTAAGCATTCAATAGATATGGCAGTTAAAAATGTATGTTTATTGGTTGCATTAATGAACCCAAAAGCATTATATTAGTTTATAGTAAGTGATAAACCTTGATTTCTCGATTCATTATATCATTGTACCAAGTTGTCAGTCATTTTATTACTTCTGAATAATTATTCTTTTTGTTTGATAGTTTTAATTTATTGTGGCTGTACAGTTGTTGTTAATTTGTAAGTGTTAACTTTAAACAAATATTAGGTTACCTTAACCCTGGATCGGCAACAATGTTAAGCTTCCAAAATACCAGTGCCATTTCTGGCGCTTTGCAAGCCTTTATTGTAAAAATCATCAAAAATACTAAATATGCTTTAAATGTACATTTTAGCATATTGTTTTTCTTCTCAATAACTGTACAATCTAATAATACTATAAAAACTCGCATAACATTTTAGTAAATAATTATGATCAAGAAAAAATGAAAAATTTGAAAATATTGTACGGACATTATAACTTTTAATCCTAACTAGGGGGTACTAAAAAGGTTTAATTTTGCAATTTAGTGGACTATAGTAATATGTTGTTATATTTTAGATAAACTACAAGGTTTTTTTTTAATTTTTTTGTTTTCGTAAAACATATGTGCAAAGTTACATTATGATGATTGTTGGTGATCAAATAGTACATGTAAAAATTTAAAAAAAAATCAGCATTGAATAGACAAGAAAAAGTTGTCCAGGAAAAATTTTCATATTGTACCCTAAAACATATTTTATACTTTTTGTCTATTGAGAAAACTAAAAAAATTACCGCGGAAACAAAAAATTTCAGTGAAAAATTACGTATTTCAAAAATAAGGGGTATGCATGATTTTTTTTATAATTGTGTGCTACATTTATTTTATTAGTACATGTTTTAGCTACAAGAAAATGTAAAATAAATGAAAATATTCCAAAAAGTATAAAACTCATAACACCATTATATACCAAACTGTGTAAACTGCACTTGAAAAATTGTGTGCATTGTATCATAATATAAAATAAGTTTTAGGATATTTGTAGGTACTAAAACTTAATAGAAGTCATATTTCTGAATAGGAATATATTATAATTGTTAGATTACAGCCAAAAATAAATGTTGAACAACTTTTATCAGCAGCATAAATTATGCCTTTACTCACTTTTGGAAAACACGCAAACAAAACAATATTTTTGTTGTAAAATACCCAATGCAGCCAAAACATTGCAATTTGGTTTTTGGATAGAGTATTTCGTTCTCTGCAGACTGACATTTATTACGCCTTATTCTGTCTTCTGGTTATTCTTCAGTCATGCGACAAACGTCTGCCATTTTCCCCACTCCCCACCTCCAGGCGGGAATTGAGCAGACATTTCTTGTTGCTTGTTAATTTCGTACGTTTACAAAACTGCATAGAAAAATTATTAAAAATCTGAAATGTACAGAACATTCTCTGTCAATTTTTACCAAGTTTGTCGGACTTGCTTGATGATAAACATATGTTTTATTGAGATTAACACAGGAGCATAAAATATGCTCTACCTCCCGATCGAGGGCTAATGTAATGTTAATTTTAAAATTTTCAAATTTTAAATGTTAACCTTTAATACAATATTAACAGTTGGTGTTTTTAATTATACTGACTTCACAATGTTGTATAGTACTTCAAAAAAAATCAAGAAATCAAGTTGTACAAGCTGAACTCCAAAAGAATTGGAGTCTGATCAAATGTTTTAGATCAAAGATTAAAAATATAAACTGTGCCCTGTCTGATTTCAAGTTGGCATAAGCTCTTTTCAGTAATAAGTTTGTGTTGCAAGGTCAAGAGTGAGAAAAGCCTAGAGACCAAAATCATAGACAATTTAATTTATGATTGTAAATCTTTCGTAAAATTAAAAATTTGATAAAAGGTCAAGAGTGAGAAAAGCCTAGAGACCAAAATCATAGAAAATTTAATTTATGATTGTAAATCTTTCGTCAAATTAAAAATTTGATAAACCTTGCGTTAACAAAATTTACACTTACTCTAGGATGTGTTAAACGTTACTAAGAGAATTTCTCATTGATATAAGTTAAAAAATAAATAAAAAATTTGATTATAAAAAAATTTTTAAATATTTTGATCAAAACTACTTTTAAAAAGATTGATATTTGAAATCATAAATAGATCTTTTTGTTCCTTAAAAATGTCAATACTTCAAAAATGAGTGAACAAATTTCTAAGTTTTCAATAGATTTTAGACAAACTGGACTTAGGCAAAATTCCCACTAATTTGATTTTTGAATCTGGAGTATAAAGTAAACAAACAAAGTTATGTTACTGGCATTTTATTAACTCTACAAACATCGAGATTTGAGGACTTAAGTATTCTTCCAGATATTAACTTTGACTTGGGGATACCCCTGCACGCTTCGTGCGCCAAACCCGTCACTCGCTGCACTTGTGATAACTCTGCCTTCAGCCTCGACATGTAACTTTTGACTTTAAATATTAGTAATTAAACTGTATTAAGTAAAATCATATTATTTAAATTCATTTACAGTAACTCACTCACTGCACTTGATTTGCACTCTATTTATAGTATAATAATTATAAACAACCAATGTTATTACTAGCCTATTTCAAATGTTTTCATTTTTCTTTACAGCTGATGATAACATACAGTTATGTATTATTATCATCACTATTTTATAATTGACTTGATATTTTACTGTCCTGCTCTCTATGTTTAACCTAACAAATTATTTGGACCATCTAACATTTTGTTTATGCCGCCAGCTGGTCAGTTAAAATTAATCTCCCTGAGAATAACATTGCAACTTTGATACCGTGTAGGGCAAAAACCTATGGGAATTAAAAAAATCTAGCTTCATTACAACTTAAAAATCAAAATTATTTTTTTAATAAAAAATTTCATCAAAATCGGTCAAGAAATAAGTTTATTAAGTGAGCGATTTAAATGACGCGATTGTTTTAATCTATAGGATTGATCATCATAAAATTCAAAAAAGAGCAATTCGACTAATTTGTGGAGCACCTTTTAAAACTTCATGCAGACCTCTATTCAAAAAACTAAAAATAATGACTCTTCCTTCACTATTCATTTACAAAAGCTTATTATACACCAAAAACAACTTACATAAATTTCCTCAAAACAAAAATATAGACAATTACGACACAAGAAATTCAAATCAACTGAAAATTCAACAATGTAAATACTCAACAACACAAAAAAATCATGAGTTTATGGCTATTAAATTGTATAATAAATTGCCTTATAAATTAAGAAATATGGAAATGAAACAATTTAAAAAAATTATATGCAACTATTTATTAGAAGAATGTTTGTACAACATTGAAGATTTTTTTAAAAATGCAACTGTAATTTATATGTAGATTTAACTTAATTTTTATTATATTTATTATATTATATATTGTAATACCTCATTTGAGGTTTGATGCAATAAACAAACATTATTTATTATTATTATACTTGATAATTTAATGTTTACTTTTGTAATTGTTTTTTTTTTTATTTTTAATAGTAATACATTTTTTCCTTTAATATTTAGAGTGGGTGGACATTCCATGGCCAGTCTCATCTTCAATTGGTACTGTAATGTTTGTGAGAACACCTAATTTGTAGATGATTTTCTTCTTATGAATGTTTTATACTAATCCAAAGATATAGTGTCAGAGTGTATAAATGTGTTGTTTGTTTTCTTTTTCTATTAAAGTTGTGCAACCTATACTAATTATATCTTACCTTTGAAACTGACAAACAATAGTTGGGGTTTTTAAATGACTAAGAGGAGATATGGTATGGGAATGACGAGGAGATATTGTGCCCAGTCATAGTTATGGGGGACATAAATATCAACTGTATGATTCCTAACCGAGATGAAGTCAAGTTAGAAGAAATGTTAATAAGTCACAATATGTTTCGGGTGTTACTTCCCCCTACCCGAATAACACCAACATCACAGTCATCAATCGATTGTGTTTGTACTAATTTGGAAGAAACAAAAATATCTGTAAAAGTACTGGATGTAGGGATCTCTGACCATACTGGTCAACTCTGCGAAGTAATCTGCCAACAATTTGAAACACAAACATCTGGTCAAGTAAGTCGGCAATTTACTGGAAGGAATTTGTTGGCTCTCAAACTAAGGTTAGGAGAGGAATCTTGGGATGATGTATTGGAGGCCTCAGATATTGACTCGGCTTTCAACCTTTTTATAAATACTGTCAGTATGGTAATAAACCATGTATGCCCTCTGAAACGATCTAGAGTGAAGAATAAACGAAAGCATAGAGTCTTAGATGGAGAAGCAGAAAGGCTGAGGGAGGAGTATTTAAGAGCACATGACCTCTACAACATGTCAGGATTGTTAGAACACAAGCAAGAAACTGCCGATAAAAAGAAAAGGTATGACTTAAAACTCAAAGAATTAAGGCGGCAGGAAATATCCAATCGTATTGCTTGTTCTGATAACAAGTCCAAAACCTTATGGGCAATAGTGAATGGTGAAAGAAAGCCAAAAACATCATGTAGCCTACAACAATTGATAACTTCAGGTGGAGAGAAAATCCATGACCCCAAAAACATTGCAGACTATCTTAATCTAGTATTCACAAGTGCAGCAAACAACGCTTTAGCAGCAAACCCAAGACAACCCACAACTGCAATAACACAGCCTTATGATGCTCCACCCCTCACACTACAACATACCTCAGTAGAAGAGGTGGGGAAAGTTATTTCCTCTTTTAAAACTAAGACATCATCAGGAATAGACGAAGTGTCCTCAAAGCTGCTTAAGATGTGCACTGAAGAACTCGTTGTACCACTAGCTCACCTTATCAATATGTCATTCACGGAAGGAAAGTTCCCAACCTATCTCAAACTGACTAAAGTCATACCACTGTTCAAACAGGGCATCACCTCTGAGGCAAGTAACTACCGACCTATCTCCCTGGTATCAACCTTCTCTAAGGTGTTTGAAAAAATAGTGCTCACCCGCCTCATGAACCATGTTTTGCAAAATAACATGCTTACAAGTCATCAACATGGCTTTATAAAAGGCAGATCTACAATGACTGCAGTGATAAATTTGGTGGAGTTTATTTTGGATCAACTTGAAGCTGGCAGCAATGCTACTGCACTGCTGCTAGATTTTAGCAAGGCATTTGATTGCCTTGATCACTGTCAACTCCTTAATAAGTTGGAAGCGTTTGGAATTGTCGGGACTACAGCAAGATGGTTTAACAGTTATATGACAGGCAGGCGCCAGGTTGTTGACTTGGTACATACAGACAGTAGAACATCCAGTACAGTTAGATCTAGCCCCTTACCAATAACTAGAGGTGTGCCTCAAGGCTCAGTCCTGGGGCCCGTCCTATTTGTACTTTTTACAAATGATCTTACTGGATACTTGGAAGAATTTTCTAGTGCGGTTATGTATGCAGATGATACGGCTTTACTTCTAGCTAATAAAAATCCTGAACAGCTCAATGTTTCAGCATACATCGCAATGAATATGGCTGTCCAGTATTGCTACAACAACAACTTGGTAATAAATGAAGCTAAGACCAAACAGCTGGTCTTTGGAAGAAGGAAGGATGAAGTGGGAGCATTACCAAACATTGATATTGTGGAGGAAGCTAAATATCTGGGTATAGTAATTGACACTGGATTGAAGTGGACATCGCATGTAGACAGCCTCTGCGGTAAATTAAGCTCTGGATTATATGTCATCCGCCGGATTAAATCAATAAATGACATCACAGTAACGCTCACTGCATACTACGCATTATTTGAAGCACACCTCCGCTATGGTCTTATTGTTTGGGGTAAATCAAGTGCAGCAAATTTACAAAGACCTCTGGTTCTGCAGAAAAAATGTATCAGAACACTGGCAGGATTGCAACCAAGAGACAGCTGTAGGACAGCATTTGTTGACCTTTCAATCCTTACCGTCGTGTCTCTGTATATTTTAGAATCAATATTGTATGCCCACTTGAACAATTTGACCAGAGGTAGTGACTTACATACATACAACACCCGGCAAGCAGCAGACTTTAATCTACCCGGACACCATTCAAGACTATATGAAGAGAAGCCTTCCTATATGGGTGCAAAGCTTTTCAACGCCTTACCCGCAGACATAAAAAACCAAAGGAACCTCAAGAATACACTGAAAAGATGGCTCCTTCAACGCCCTTTTTACACAATTGATGAATTTTTAAACTGGAGGACTTGGAATATCAATCAATGACTGATCTGACTTGAACTATACAGTTTTAATTGTAATAATTTATTATTGTTTGTGACACATTTGCAATTCTCCATGAATTTGTAAAATAAAGAATATTGTATTGTATTGTATTGTATTGTATTGATTATGAATGAATAAGATGGGAGTTTATTATGAAAGACATAAGGTAGTTTGTGGATAGACAGAAGATAAAATAGTCACATAGTGTTGCAAAGCTAGCTAATTAGGCTAAAAGAAGTGCTTACTTAGTACCTGCTTAGTAGGTTCTGCTTCAGTCCCCTTAATCCTAACATGAATTCTAATCACAAGATTTGTCATCAGCTGTGGGCACAACTAGGGAATTGTTGTTTGTACTTGTTTGATGGAGACCAGGTGAGCGGTAAATGAGAGAGATGAGAAAATTAAATATTTATATATAAGTTGATTCGAAGGACCAGGGAATTTTTATATTAAAAACGCCCAAAAAGTTATTGTCTATAGAGAGAGTTCGTGGATAATTTGTTGTTGCAAAATGGGACAAAATGTCGAGCAATATGCTTACAAAAATAACTAAAGTTACACACATGAAATGATGAAAACAGTACCTTGTCCAATATTCCAATTAGGTGAGGGAAGGTCCGGAGACAACCGTTGGTGAGGTGGTAGCGAGGTCCATCAATGTCCTGGAGGGAAACGCAACGAACGACAGTTCTCACTTCATTTCACCTTCTTGACGCGAATCACGGTAGAACGCTTCTCGCAAAGTTCATCTGCCACGGAAGCACGCACAAAGAAGATCTTGAAGCACAAACTATGGCGGGAGTTCACACAAGAAATTAAATGTACAAAATATCACACACAAAAATATTAAAAGACGTTTAAGAGTGGTTAACAGAGATTTAGAGAAACAGTATAGAAAGCGCACGAGGCAGAGGGCCTCCAAAAGAGTATATTAGAGAAGTGCACTGTGAGAGGGACGTTACAAGACCGAGTTTTCTAGACAGAGGTTCTAGACAGAGTGGCGTGGCATAACCCCGCGTGGTGCAAAACGATTTTAGAACAGTGCATTCTAACCAATCAGATTTCAAGACGACTGACTACGTCATATCGCCTGATTTATGTCGCTTTTAGAAAGCGTTATCCCCCTCTCTCTCTCTCTGTTGAGATATTTCAAATTAAAAAATAATACAACTTAAAATGCGCTCTTGGCTTAAAAACTATTTCTTAATGCTAAAGTGTTAACACATTAAATGATATTATAAAAACTTAAAATATAAGATATAAGTACTGAACATTCCGGCCCCCTTGAAGCATTGTAGGCTTCAACAACAAAGTCACACAATAGAAAATCACACCACACAGTTTTTAGAGATTGGGGCACGGAACTAGAAAAGAGATTTTAGTCAGTGGGCAGAGGAAACACCTTTACCACTGGTCTAGTAAGGTGTCCATTTGGAGTGCGTAAGTCCACCACGCGCACAACACCATCAGTCCCTGGGTGTACGGCGGTAACACGAGCCAGAGGCCACGAGAGGGGCGGAGAGTTCTGGTGCACTAGCACGAGATCACCAACTTTGATATTCTCACGTGGTTGGGTCCACTTATAACGTTGCTGGAGCGTATGCAAGTATTCCAGCTGCCATCGTTTCCAGATGCGTTGGTGTAGAGCTTGGACCAACTGCCAATGTCGTAGGCGGTTGTCCGGTGCGTCGAGGAGGTCGGGTTCTGGGACCGACGCTAGGGGGGCACCAATCAAGAAGTGTCCCGGAGTGAGGGCAGAGAAGTCAGCAGGATCGCTGGAGAGTGGAGTGAGTGGCCGCGAGTTTAGCATGGCCTCTATCTGAGTGACGAGTGTCATAAATTCTGGCAGTGTCAGGATGTGGTCTCCCATGACACGACGTAAGTGGTGTTTGGTGCTTTTCACAGCGTTCTCCCATAATCCACCTTGGTGGGGAGCAGCAGGAGGGTTGAACTTGAAGTCGATACCTCGAGGAATTGAGACATGCACTATGTGCTGCGTGTCAGTGATGAATGAGTGCCATTTTTCGGCAAGTTCGGATGGCAAGGGTTCATCCCAAGACAGACCTGTAGTCCAGAGGAGTTGCATAAAGCATTTTGCTTGCATTATGCAAGGAGAGAGAAATCCACAGGGATCATATATCTTGGCTATTAAGCTCAAGGCAGAGCGTTTGGTCGGGCGCTCGTCAGGCGGTATGTTAAGAGAGTATGTGAAACAATCAGTGGTAGGTGACCAATGTAAACCAAGGATAGAGAACTGCGGAGATAGAGATTCTTGCAGAAACACTGGAGACTCGCGATGTCCTTCCGGCAGAGCTTGGAGTAGGCGAGTAGAGTTAGAGACCCACTTCCGGAGTTCGAAACCTCCTTGACGCAGTAGACGGATGAGCTGCTCCTGCAGTTCTAAGGCCGCTTCCTCTGTGTCCGCACCGGAGATGATGTCGTCCACGTAGGTCTGAGTCCTCAGCACGCATGCAGCGGAGGGGAAGTTCCCACCGTCGTCGTCTGCAAGCTGGTGCAGAGTCTTGATCGCCAAGTAGGGAGAGGTATTCATGCCGTAAGTAACAGTGTTCAACTGATAAGTTGAGAGAGGATCCTTGGGATGGTCACGCCATAAGATAAGTTGAAATTTCCGGTCATCTGGATGTACTCGGATTTGCCGATACATCTGACGGATGTCACAGCAAAAAACAATATTGTGACGCCTGAAGTGAAGTAGTATGTCACAAATATTTGTTTGGAGTTTGCGCCCGGTCAATAAGACATCGTTGAGAGAAACACCAGTACTGGTCTTGCAACTCGCATCAAAGACAGTACGGAGTTTTGTGGTGGAACTATTTTCCTTTAGCACCCCATGGTGGGGGAGGAAATAGTGTGGCTTAGTTAAATCAGGATTTTGAACTTTGGCCATGTGGTCGAGAGATTGATAAAATCGTGATAGAGTTGAGAAAAGTGAGGTTGAGCGTTTAATTTCCGCTCGAGAGAATGAAATCGACGCTCAGCAATAGGCTGAGACGATCCTAGGGCAGAATGATTTTCCTTAAACGGAAGTCGAACGGTGTAGCGTCCGGTTTCATCTCGAGAGTGAGAAGTGGCGAAGTGAGCATCACATTGTTCTTCTTCTTTGGTTTTCTTCGAATATACAGGAGTTTCCTCTTGAAGCCAGAACCGCTGAAGTGATGAATGTAGATCTGCGTCGCTTGCTGAGTGTAGAGAGACATTGAGGCTCGTAGAGGTGAGAGTGGATGCGAAAGGTGCGCTGGGAGCAGTACCCAATACGACAAACCCGAAATGCGTGCCAATTACATATGGCATATGCTGCCCCAGTGAGAATTGCTCATTAGTGAGTATTTTTGGAAATATACTTCCACCTAAGACAACGTCAATTCGTCCAGGTAAATGGAATGTGGGATCAGCGAGAATGTATTTCTGAGTCTTATTGTAGACTTCTGGGGCTAGAGGTACTCTGGGTAAATCCACGGTCAATTTATCTAATATTAACATTGGCTGGTCAGGAGCAATGATGAGACCACATAGAGTGCTGATTGTGAGATGAGTTTGACCTTTTGGTTTTGCCGTGCTTTGGCTGAGGCCAGAGATGTGAGTTTGAGACTTAGTACGGCGCACTCCCAAGAGTTGAGCAGCGCGTTCGGAAATTAAATCCGTCATACTCCCTGAATCAAGTAAAGCCCTGAATACATGGGATCTACCTTCAGGAGTTTTTAGTTGTACCAGTAAGGTGCCTAATAGCACGGTGTAACAATCTGGCATAGAGGGGGGTGAATCTTGAGAAACGAGAGTCACCTGAGAATCGTTATGGTTCTCACTAGAGCGATGACGTGTACTGGAGACGTCATGAGCTGTGTTACTACGGACGGGCTGATTAGCAGCATTGCCCGAGGCAGCTTGAAAGTGTAACAATGAATGGTGTTTTTTGTTACACGTGAGACACGTGGCCTTAGATTGGCATTCCTTGAGTTCATGAGCGCCTAAGCATGAGATGCAGCGCTTATGTCTCTTGACGAGCTGATGTCGTTCTTGAGGAGTTTTGTCACGGAAAACCGTACATGAATAGACTTTATGTCCACTCTGATTACAAATGAAACATGGAGGAGGCATAGTCTTGGTTTGAGCGGAGTTAGAGTGAGTTGTGACCATTGAAACATCACTAGAGCGAAAGTTCACCCTTTTTGGCGTAGTCACCTTGTTGCGGGCGTGAGGAGGAACATAGGTAGAAGCCTTTACCTGAGGAACGTTATGAATATTGGCATCTTCAGTTTGGCTGCATTCAGTGTTCAAAAATGTTATTATTTCTTTGACTTCCGGTAACGAGTGAGCAGACGCGTCATTCGAAGAGGTTGACCGGGAAGCTTCCAGCCTTTTTCGTAAGTCGAAATCCATACGTCGGAGGATGAGGGCAGAGAGGAGCGGATTGTTTTCACCTACGTCACAATGTAAAGCTTTCAATGCCTGAGAGTGTTCTGTATATTGATTGACAAATAGTCTGAGACCCTTGATTGAGGACGAACTAATTTGAGGCAGGTCCAGTAACTGGTTCAAATGGAGAGTTTGTAACCTCCGGGAATTATGGTAGCGATCCCGTAAGAGGTCGTATGCTATTAATTAATTAGCAGAGGTTAGATTGAGTCCTTTAATTAGGTTTAAGGGTTCGCCGCTCAAAACGCTCAATAAGTACTGAAACTTCATTACTGCACTAAGACTGGCATTACGGTGAATGGTTGTATCAAATAAATTGATAAAGGAAGTCCAAGTCAGAAGATCGCCCGAGAATTTTTGTAACTCTAATTTTGGCAGACGGACCTGAGAGACACTAGAGACCTGAGGAGTCGTACTGACGTCACTCAAAGCCGAGGGTGTTTTGGGTTCTTCGACTGGAAGTAGCGTTTCGATTATACCAAGAATATGAGCGTAGACCTCGTTAATAGAGTCCTGATCTTCCGCTAAGACTTCGTCTTCAATGGCCTCATCATCCGTTAGATTTAAGGCTCGTTGCAGGTTAGCCTCAAAATCAGCTTTCTTTTTCTTGACTTCATTAGAGATGGTTGATAAGCTCTTCAGTTGAGCAGGCGTAAGAAGCTCCTTTTGCGTAGCGAATTCTTCAACTTGAGTTTTTATTTTAGCGAAGCGCGTTTTAGTTAACGCTGTGAGACGAGTATAGAGAGCCGCCTTGAAATCAGAAACTTTAGGAGCCATTTTGAATTTTTAAGATACAGTAAGTAGTAAAACAAAATTAAATGTAGATATGAAATACAAGACACTATTGTGAGCAAAGTACTAAGTCGCTAAATATAATTTTCCATATTTTATTTATATCTATTTTGACTTATTTACTACAGTATTAAAATATCGGCAGAGACATCACAAATTATTTTGCAATAAGAACAATAAACAAACAAATAAATAAGAGATTCAAAGTGTGAGGTAAGCTTAATCTGCAATGTTATAACAATTGCAGTCTTGATTGGTTCCACTGAGAACTTTGCTTTGATAGCTAGATTTGTTAGTAGCAATGTGTATGAACACTAGAGAGCAAGGAAAAAGTATAAATTTTATTTTCAATGAGAAATCAGAGAACTACTTATTTTTAGTTAATTAGCTTCCAATAAGCTTATGGTAATAACACATTAGAGAGAGACATGATAAATAGCTAATTCTTGCTTATTTCAGAGAGAGTGTACAAAACTATAAGTGTACATAACTAGTTTTGTATAGTTAGTTAATTAATTATTAATTCAGCACAAATACAATAAATATGAATTAGGTAATTAGCTAAACAAAATTTGTTTACCCTAGCAGAGAAATGTGTGTTTAATAAAGCTTAACTGCTTTACCAAAAGAGACTTAAACTAGACTAATTGACTATACACAATAAAACAATAGTTGACCTCACAAAAAACGGAATGAAAAGCAATATATTGTACAATAAAAGCCGTATAAAACTCCTTTTGTATTTAATTAGCCTTCAAATGCTAATTAGAAAAATAGAATAAAAGATAATAATTTAATTTAAGATTAAATATATATAAGCTTATTTACATAAATGAATTAACTAGCCATTGCTATAATCCTTATAATGAGAAGCATTAACTAATGCCTGTGACTACCACATGATATGTGAGTAGCGTACTGTCAATAAAGTAAACAAACAGGAGTTGACAACTGTCAGCGCATGCGCTATAGAGCGGATGTGCTGCAGACAGCCTGAGAGAGAGTGAGGGGTTGGAAAAATCAATACTGCGTACCTCGAATCGGCACGCTTCGGAGAAGTTCGTGATTCTTCGTAAGCAGTACGCCTGGTATTGGGCTAGGGGCGTGGCCTTCGCAAACTGCAAAGAAAGACAACAATTGCAAATGGCGAAAACTGAAGTGAATCGTGCTTTCTATTATCCACAAATTAGAGTTTCTGTATTTCCAAAGAACTGTATCCTAGAAATCCGGCTCGAAATGACCAAAACTATGAGCGGTAAATGAGAGAGATGAGAAAATTAAATATTTATATATAAGTTGATTCGAAGGACCAGGGAATTTTTATATTAAAAACGCCCAAAAAGTTATTGTCTATAGAGAGAGTTCGTGGATAATTTGTTGTTGCAAAATGGGACAAAATGTCGAGCAATATGCTTACAAAAATAACTAAAGTTACACACATGAAATGATGAAAACAGTACCTTGTCCAATATTCCAATTAGGTGAGGGAAGGTCCGAAGACAACCGTTGGTGAGGTGGTAGCGAGGTCCATCAATGTCCTGGAGGGAAACGCAACGAACGACAGTTCTCACTTCATTTCACCTTCTTGACGCGAATCACGGTAGAACGCTTCTCGCAAAGTTCATCTGCCACGGAAGCACGCACAAAGAAGATCTTGAAGCACAAACTATGGCGGGAGTTCACACAAGAAATTAAATGTACAAAATATCACACACAAAAATATTAAAAGACGTTTAAGAGTGGTTAACAGAGATTTAGAGAAACAGTATAGAAAGCGCACGAGGCAGAGGGCCTCCAAAAGAGTATATGAGAGAAGTGCGCTGTGAGAGGGACGTTACAAGACCGAGTTTTCTAGACAGAGTTTCTAGACAGAGTGGCGTGGCATAACCCCGCGTGGTGCAAAACGATTTTAGAACAGTGCATTCTAACCAATCAGATTTCAAGACAACTGACTACGTCATATCGCCTGATTTATGTCGCTTTTAGAAAGCGTTATCCCCCTCTCTCTCTCTCTCTGTTGAGATATTTCAAATTAAAAAATAATACAACTTAAAATGCGCTCTTGGCTTAAAAACTATTTCTTAATGCTAAAGTGTTAACACATTAAATGCTATTATAAAACCTTAAAATATAAGTTATAAGTACTGAACACCAGGGTTTGAATGTTATCAAGGGAAGGAAAGTTGTCAGGCCTGTCAGTTAACCAAAACAGACCAATACTATTAGTGTCTTAAAGCAAATTTGTAGGGGTGTGGGAGTAGTGGATTTTTCAGTCCGAGTCAAGTCGAGTAGTTGGAATTTTTTTCAAGTATCGAATATTTTCATTCAAATATTTACAAAGGATTTCCTGTTCATACAATACTACTATATAATGCAGACACCTATATAATTAACATAAAAAAGCGTATGTTAATTTTTGCTTAATTTATATCTATACTTTTATAAAGAAAATAAAAATATTTATTGATGTATCTAAACTGAACACAATAACTCTATTTGTTGTTTTTAACGTTAAAGTAATGTTTAGTAAATAAAAATATTTATTTTCTGCCTTCGTACATATTTTTACCTAACATTGTTTAGTTAAACCTGTTTCTTTAACTCATCACTAAAGTGGTATGATAAAATTTAATTAATTGAATCAAGTGGATTATAAAAATTACTCCTCTTGACACATATCTTAAATGGTATTTAGTATGCAAGCCACTATTAACAATAATTATGTTTTCCAAAAGTTTTTAGCTATGTTAGTTAGGCCCCATTTAAATTATATTTCCTATTTACCTTACTAGGCATATAACTGAACTGTGATGGCATTGCAATAACAACAAAACATTAGTTGGAATGACAAATTTAATTCTGTATATTTCTAGTAACCTAGAATATTATACAATTTAAAACAGGTTTCAGCCAGTTAAATTAATTAGGCTTTCTTTGAATAGAAATTAATTCTTTTCTTTCAGTCTTAATACAAAATAGTAGATCTTGTTATATTACTTAAAGGACGTTTAAATTATTGATTACAATGTGAAAAAATGCATTTACAATTAAAAAATTTGGATTGCCTCAATAAAAAAAATATAAAACAGAAATTTTCAAATAAATGTGCTACAGACCTGTTGGAATGACAAATTTAATTTCGTATTTGTTAATTTATAGTAATAGCAACTAAGAACCTAGAATAGTATAAAATATTACATGTTTATGTTTCATATTACAATTTAACTAAAGTATAAAGCAGCCTTTCTTTGAACATAAGCCTTATTATAGGATAGTGTTGTAGATCTTGGTAAATGACTAAGGAAATTGTTTATACACATTTACACTGAGAAAAAGTTTTCTTTTGATTTTATATTTTAGTAATTTTTTCTTTAAAAAAGACTGGTTTGATAATAATACTAATTAATAAATAATAATAGGCCTATTCAACTTGCTTATTTTAAATAAAAGCAATTACAATAACAAATTGTATTAAAATCACTATCAAGAATATTAAAAAAACAATGCACCCTAGGTAGATTAATATGTTAAATAATATCATTGAGAACCAGGTAATATTAAAAGTGGATAAATAAGCCTACTGAAGAGATATTTAATCTGGGTGTTATTTGATAAATTAAGTTTTGTAATAGGCCTATTTAACTTGAATCGTTTCAAAACGAAAAACGCCAGCAAAAATCAAACAAACATTGAAATTTATTGAATAGAATGAACAAATCATAACAAAAACAAAACCATACACTTTCAGGTAAATAAAAAAAATGATATGACTAAAAATCAGTTAACTTAGAAATAAGTGGATGAATAATGAAGACTACTAAAACAAATATTTGATTAAATTATTTTGTAAAATAAATTAAATCATAGGCCTACTTAACTAAACTTACTTGAAAATTTCAAAACAAAATGACAATATAAATCAAACAAAGATTAAAATATACTGAATAAAATAACAATGAACAACTAGAACAAAACAATACACCCTCTACTAAATAAAAATCTTAAATACTAAAATCAGGTAACCGAAAAATAAGTTGATGGATAACTAAGCCTACTAAAGGAAACGTTATTTGATCAAATTATTTGGTAAAATAAATTAAATAATAGGCCTATCAAAATAAACTCATTTAAAAAAATCAAAATATAAATGTAAACATAAATCAAACAGATATTGAAATATACTAAAAAAATATAAAAAAAACAGAATAACAAGAACAAACCGTACACCCTCTATTAGATAAAAATCTTAAACAATATGACTAACAATCAGTAACCTAAAAATAAGAGGATGGGTAACTAAGCCTGCTGAAGAAAACATTGAAACAAATGATTGGGTAAAATAAGTTTGATTTTTACCATAAAGTAAGTAAACCGTACTTTATTGTTACTTATTACATTCTCACTTAAATGTTACGATGCAAAAAGACAAGTTCACTAATGTGTTCCTGTTTTAAATTTCGGCGGCGGTCATTAACAATATTACCAGTGCTTGAAAAGACACGTTCACTTTCGACTTCTGTGGCTGGTACACCCAAATACATCTTAGCAATTGGTGCCAAATAGTTATAAATGATACAGTTCTCCTTCCACCATTTACATGGATCTTCTTTCATACTAATAAGTGGAGTTGACAAAAAAGCATCTATCTGGTTGGTGAAAACTTTGGCTTCTGAAGCCTCTTCAATGGATAATTTCTCAGAGCGACTTTTGAAATTTAGCCATAATGAGAAGGCTTCATCTTGAGAATCTATAATATGTAAAATGTATAAACAAAATATGTAGACTATAGAATATAAAGTCTAATTCAAACAGTAAGGAAGCTATCATGGTTTTTATTTCAGCAAAATTAAGGGTAATTATGTACTTCCTTGCCACCTAACAAAATTTGAAAACTTTACCTGAAATGGGTCAATAACTAATTAAGTTTCAGTCAGATTATATTTCATAAAAATAAAAAAGGCAATAAAACAAAGATAGGATACATAGAGACCTCATTCTTTAACTAACATTTTAGGCTATTTGATTAAGCTTGGTTAAAAAAAAGTAAGAGGAAAGTTCATTCCTGTTTTCTGTAGCTTTTAGTTCCATAGAACTATGAAATATAAAATTAGGCCTAACTTTAAAATTTTTTAGAATATGAAGATTTTGAGAATTTCGAATATTGTTTACGAGCTTTGATTTGCAATGTCATTTCGTAAGTTAATGATTCAACTGTAAAATAAAATGTAGTTAAAGATTGAACTGCAGATTTGATTTATACATATCCTACCTAACCTGTCCAGGTTAGGTTACTGTAGACGAGCTTGACTGCACAGAGGTTATTTGTTGTTTTCTTTTTGTTGCTGTCAAAGAGCTTCTCTTTTGATTGTTTTCACATCAGTTTTGGCCTGTGTCTCATCTAAAATTGTTTTGTATCTTGGGTCTAAGCCATGGTCGGAACATAATGTTTGTTCATGAGGTATTGTGCTTCTGGAAACCAGGTTTTGATACTTTTTTCTATGGTCTTTGCAAACATTACACTTTTTTGGCCACCTTCTATGTATTTCTTAAGGGCCGCACTAATGCCTTCTATTAGTGGTAATACTGATGAAAGGGTAGGCAAAGTGCTACTTGACGCCATAGTCAGTTGTTGCACTGTCAAGAGGTTTAAGAATTATTGTGTAGCCCTCTGCAAGATCCCACTCACTTGAAGTTAAATTCTGGATGTTGTCAACATTTACCAAGTCAGCAGAAATTGCTTGTTTCATTTCTACTAAAATTGACAGCATTTTGTATTCACTGTTCCAGCGTGTCTCACAATCTTGAATCACATCTAGTGGCTTCATGCCAAGCTGCTCTTGGAGCTTATCAAGCCTACCTTGAGCTGTAGAGCTATGTTTGTAGTGACCTACAATTGATCTGGCTTTAGACAGCATTTTAACCAATCCAGGGAGTTCCTTCTTGGCATCATGCAGTGCAAGCTGCAGGGTGTGAGCAAAACACCTCAGATGGGTCCAGTCTGGAATAAGTGTCATAGCAGACACCATATTTGTGGCATTATCGGTTAGGCAAAAAAATTGGAACAGTTGAAGGCTTTATTCCATACTGAACCTCAAAAATTTCTCTTAATTTGTTGTTTTTTAGGTTAGGTTAAAGGGCACTATACCAGGAATTAGTATATTGGAGAGATAGGACATCAGCAAACTTACCTTAGAAGACAAGTTCACTAACACCAGAGTAGTGTAAGATAACAAAATAAACACATAATCACACAAATTTTCAACGCCACTGGCATTTCCTTCAGGTGAGTAGTAGGGGTGTGCGAGTAGTGATTTTTGAGTTCGAGTCAGGAGTAGTTGGCATTTTTTTCAAGTATCGAGTATTTTCGAGAGGTATTTACAGAAGGATTTCCTGTTCACCCAAGACAACTGTAAAAGGCAGACACCATCCTAAGCCTATGTTAAATTTAGCCAGATTCGTAAATTTATACATCTAAACTGAACACAATAATTTTGATTTGTTGTTTGTAACTGTTTATTTTTTATTTTTATTTATTTTTTATTTATTCATAAGACGCCGATCGTCAAGATATGGGCGAATATGGATTTCGAGTGAGTGTGATGAGTGTATATGAACGAATGTAGTCATTGTTACAAACTAAGGCCGACTATTCCTTAGAAAGTGTCATTAATTAATAGCCCAATGACAAATAAACAGCCGGTGGTTATCAGCTGATCCTTCTCAAAATGTATTGACTCTGATTGGGATCGAACTGAGAACCTTTAGCACATGAAGCTGGGATTGAACCAACTACGCTACCGACCAATTACAATTACTAAACTGTAACATTTGATAAATAACACTTTTTACTCCCTGCCTTCCATATTTTTATGTGGCACTGTTTTGATTAACCTTTTTCCTTTTTTCATAACTAATATGATGAAAGAAACTAATAAAGTATATTATTAATTGAAACAACGTGGAATATAAAGATTTAATCTGTTCACTTATATCACAGATCAGATTTTCTATGCAAGCCAATTATACTGTTTCACACCTGGCCGATATGTTTATCTGGTGGTTCAGTTCAAAGTGTACCGCGAAAACGTAGCGAAGCTTGTTGGCAAAAGCTTCATCCAACCAAACGGATGCTAAAATTCAGGCGTCATTGCTAAATGCAGTCATTTGCTTTCAGAATTGCCTCCTCTCAAAAAAAAAAAAAAAAATTGATTGTTTACACGCCAAGAAGAGTGGATCTGTATTCTGTGGGTATTTGATTCAGTAATAACAAGGTTATAACTAACCGGAAATAAGCTGTGAATTATATGATTAAATTTGAAAATCTGGATAACAAAGACTGTAGTTCAATCGATTGATAATAATAACTACGCAGGTTTACTAAAAAAAAAAATTAAAGTCGCTTAGGATGAATAGTTTTTAAATTATGATCGGTAATGAAGTGTGCAACTTGAAACTAATGAGGCTACACTGAACAACAGATAAATAATCATTTCATATTGAGGAATTTATGAACACCTGGTGTAATCGAATGAAAACCATATAATTGGTCTAGCCGATATTGGCGACAAGATGCAGCCTGAAATAAACTCATGAATAAAAAACGAGACGTTTGATAAGGCTTCGGTTCAATAAAAATTATTTTCCGAATCTCTAAATTCGTCGTATTTTGTTTAGAAAAGGTCTTCCAACATGTTTCTCCCTCACTTGGGTTGATTCATGATTGTTTTACAGTTTACATTGACGTCAATATGAACAGGGAACCGTTCAGTGAGTTTACGAATCAAAATTATCGTACTTTACCACCTATTACACTCAAACTGTGTTATTGTTTAACCTAGTCAGGAAACTGTTCAACAAATTGACAGGAAAAAATATCGTATGCGCAAATATTGCACACAGTTTTGGCGATCTAAGGTGTTTATGGAATAATAATTAATAGACGTTCGCCACGAAAATATATATTTTTTTATTTGATGGAAAATGAATCAATAATGTTACGTCATACGCTGCTAGAACGTCATTACCATATTTTACATGATACGATACGGTATTTTCTTAAGTCAAATCGTTGGACGATTCCCTGCTCAGATTAAAAAAAAACTAAATAAGCCTCAAATGACTTGCAAGAAATATACGATAATTTCAGTTCCGAAAAGGAGCTGAACAGTTCTTTGCACGTATGTACACTACAACCGAAATGAACTTTCGCCTAGAAAAGATGGGAAGTTCGATTCTTGGGATCTAAAGTGAACCGTTCTCGATAACCTTTTGATTGAGCGGTATTATTGGTATGAAGGAAAATATACATAATTTCCATGGCTTACAGACTATTAGATTTGTAACGGTAACAGGCCTTTTTGAGGATCTTGAACCGGATCTCTCGTCCCCTTTCTTGGGTCATAAAGACACTAACCCGCACTTCTGTTTTATTCACGCTATTTTAGGTTAGGTTACAAGTGACTGGTAGACTCGGACAACGAACATGTGTGATCGCTTCCTTCCCAGCTCTGTTGTTCACTTTGAATTGAACTAGTTCAAATCATAATGAACGTCGACTAATTCATTTGACTGTCGTCGTGTACTACCTATTCTTAGGCGTATTGTTTAGTTCATAATTATGCGTACCAAACTGTTAACGTATGATTAAGGATAAAATAAAACACAAGAAAGCGCACATTTTTTATTCATAACTTATAAAACTGTTTACTCTTAAAACTAAATTAAGATGTAAATCTGATATTTTGTGAAATACAACTACTCGATCGAACTTCGAGTAGTTTCGGAAGCTTTGAGCCGAGTTCGAGTAATAAAATACTCGATCAAATACTCGAAGTTTCGAGTACTCGCACACCCCTAGTGAGTAGAGAGCGAGTTAGTTAGTGAGTGAGTGAATGAGTCAGAGAGAGAGAGAGAGAGATATGGCTTCCACTATTGCTGGGTAGGTGGCTGTGTTGGGGGCGTTTAGTGGTGGGGGTTGTACATCCATAAAGCAACACTCAGGTAATGATGCAGTTTTTATCAGTTAGTATATATGAAGTTTGCTGATGGGGAAGGGGTTGAGGGAAAGTTGTCTATCTTATGTTCAGATTAGGTGGGTCATGAGATTTTGTTATCCATTGGTGTGCTAATTCCATCCTTCGGAGTTGCGAACTACTGGCATGGGAAGGAAGGGATCTGATTACTTTAGTGGTGTAACACTGATCAAAATTTTGGTTATGAAGAAGAGTATGGGCAGACAGGTTTTTCAGGATTTTGGACTTTGCAATTCATGCGTTTTCAAAGGGTTTCACTGGTAGGACCGATATATTGGGCAGGACAGTGCTGGCACTGGAGTTGATAAATTAGATTAGTGGAAACACAGGAGTGGTTTCCAGGTATCTTGTAGGTTAAGGAGGTAGTGGAGCTGGTAAAAGATGTGGCTGGGAGATGAATAGGGCAGGTTTTGCAAGATTTCTTGTTACAAGGATTAGAACCAGGTGGTTGCTGGTCTTTAGGACAGGTCAGGATGTTGGGATCAGGTAACTTAGGATGGATCAGGATTTGGCGGAGGTTTTTGTTTTGTTTGAAAGTCACATTAGGTTTTTCAAGGAGATCTTTGTTATGGGGGGAAGCTTTTAAGATGTTGAAGCCATCTTTCAGGATTTGGTTGAGTTTCTGTAGGCCATGGTGGTAATTAGTGACAAGGGGTAAGCATTGGAAACTACTGGTTTGGGGTTGGTTTTGAGACTGGGGTAAACGGATTTGGTTTTTAATAAGGTTGGTAGGGTAACTTCTCTTTTGGAATGCACTGATTGGTTGGTTATTGTATTTATTTAGGTTTCTGAGAGAGGAAATGATATGTTTGGCACGGGTGGCTAGGCTATAGGATAGGGAGCGTTTAGTGTTGTTGGGGTGATAGCTGGTATAGTGAAGGTATTGTTGTTTATTGTATTATTGGTAGGTTTGATGTGAATATCAGGTTGAGGAACACCGTCCTCCAATCCAATTTCAATATCAAGGAAGACTATGCGTTCAGAAGAGGATTGCCAGGTGAAATTTAGGAATGAAAAGTTTTGTAGGCTTTGAAGAGGTTTCAAGATTGGTTTCGTAGTTAGTCCAGATCATGAAAATATCATCCATGAAACGGAGTCAGCAGAGGGGTTGGACGGGTTGTTTTTGAAGGAAAGTCTCTCCAATTTCCCCATGAACAGGTTGGCATAGGAAGGGGCCATGCGGGTACCCATAGCAGTACCCTTGATTTGGAGGTAATTGATGCCAGAACTTTGGAAGAGGTTTTTTTTCCAAGGATGAATTGAGTCAGCTGAACTAGGAAGGAAGTGCTAGGTTTGGTGTTTTGAGGGCGTGTAATTGAGGAAATACTCAATAGCAGCTAGGGCATGAGCATGGGGTATATTGGTGTACAGTAAAGTGGCATCAATGGTAACCAGTTTGGTGTTAAGGGGTAGAGGTTGGGGAAGATTGGAGAGGAGACTAAGGAAATGATTGGTATCCTATGGTATCCTGGACGTGGGAAGTTGTCGTACTAGAGGTTGGAGTTTGTCATCAACAAAGGCAGAGATACGTTCGGTAACAGAATTATAGCTAGCCACAATAGGCCTGCCAGGGGGAGGGATGGTGCCTTTATATGGATTTTGGGTAGGATATAAAACTGGGGTGGAATAGGCTGTTCATTGATAAGCAGGATTTGGCTGGCGGTCGTTAGGTTTTGGTGTTAAGCATGATGAAGGAGGAGATTTTTCAGTTCTTGATTGTGTTTTTTGGTTGGGTCGAAGTCAAGTTTTTTGTTGGTGGAGGAATCGGACAACTGGAGGTTAATTTCATTGATGTAATCAGATTTGTTAAGAATAACAGTGATGGAACCTTTATCGGCAGGAAGGATCATTATGTTGTCATTGGATTTTAGGGACTTTATGGCTCCGCGTTCAGTGATGGTAAGGTCCTGATCTTTAGGGAGCTGGGAGAAGAACTGAGAATTTGATATTTTTTTGAGGATGAAGTTAAGGTAAAGTTCAATAGGATGGTCAGGAGGTAATGTTGGTGGGTCAAAGCTGGAAGGAGGTTTGAAGCGCGCTAGGCAGGTTTCAGGCAGGTTCATAGAATTAGGGTTGAAGGTTATGTTCTCAAAAAACATCTTCAACTTCAGGTTGCGGCCAAAGAAAATAATATCAGAAACTAAGGAGAACTGGTCTAGGTGAGAAGTAGGAGTGAAAGTAAGGTCTTTGGACAAAATGCTCAGGTTGGGTTCAGAGAGGGTATGGTTTGAAAGGATATACACGGAATGGTTGGAAGGATTGACTGTTTCTGTAGGTTTGAGACTTGGGGGAAGGTTAATATAGTTGGTACATAGTTTTTTGGAAAGAACAGGGGTTGGCCAGTGGGTGTGGGTATACAGTTTTTTGGGAAGAAAAGGGAGTTGGTGTGGTTATATTAAGAAGGTCGGATTGGTTAGGTTTTGGGCCTATAAGAGTATAGGTGGATTCAAGGTTAAGCCTAATTTGAAGGAATCCAGCTGTTTGGAGAGTTTGTAAATAGAGCTGTTTAGAGGGGTCTTAATTTGTTGGCAATATTGCATCCACTATGTTCATCACCAAAGTGTGCATTTTTCAAGCATAATGTTTTAATTAAATAATTTGGATCTATGAAATGAGCATTCACACACAAAAAAAGCATCATTGTCTGACGATGTCCATAAGTCCGTTGTTATGGACACGGAGAAGATTCCATCTCTAATGTTTTCTTTAATTTCTCCCTCTACTGTAGCCTTTGTAACTGAATAGAGTTCAGGGATAAGGTTCCTCGAAAATGTTGTTCTAGATGAGATGACATATTTGGGCTCGACAATTTGCTTGAGATTAATGAATCACGCCTCCTCAACCAAGCTGTATGGATGGGGAGAGTCATCCAATGTGTAATGGTTTTTGCCTTAGGGTGATGATGAGGCCATCTTTCTCTTGAGGCTAACATCTCACTTATTTTTGTTGTTTTACTGCAGGAACATCAATAGTTTGTTTCTTGACAGATTATTAACCTTAAGTTCCTTCTGCTCTTTAACAAATTGACTGAACAGAATTTCGTGTTTAGACTTTAAATGTCGTATCATCAACGCTGTTAAGCCTGATTTCAATTTGAATTAAGTCTTACATCTACCTTTGTCTGTCGAAATGTTATCACAATAATTCCAAATTAATGTTGCCGAGCGTTTGTGGCAACCTAGGCCTGGGCTCTGGAACGTTTTTTGAGCACTACTCGTTCCCGGTTTCGGTGATGGCGTGTCAACATCTTCTTCAATTTCAATAACTTTAAAAGAAAATTATTTGATATCTCACAATTTGCAAAAACTCTTCACACAAAAATTTACAAGTCCACTCACAATAGTCACAATCCGCATCAGACTAGGTTGCTGTCTGTTTTGATCTGTGAGGTTTGTTTACATTAATCTCAACCAATCAAAACCAGTTTGCCGTGTTCCTTTCTTCTTTGTTGCAGTTCTCCTTTCTGTAACAAAAAGTAGTTCCATAAGTAAATCAAGATTTTTTTAAAATACAAGTCATTATTTACTTGTAAATAAGCTCGAAAATTAAACTAATACTTACTAAAAATACAACAAACAAAAGTTAAAAATATTAAAAAACTAATCTTACCTCTGAGATTTTGATACGGCGGTGTAGATATCACACAACATCTGATGAATCAAGGGATGGATAGTTCACGAACAACCGAGTCAAATGAACTAGTTAGTCAGCTAATTACAGTTACTCACATGACCCAGTTTTCAGTAAGTGTAATCTAACGTAAAAAGTTATTTAAGACCTAAGAAAAAGGACTGCGCACACACAGCTCTCGATCATACAAGTCTCGTTCGGCTAATTGCCGTTGACGATTTTACTTCCTGACGATATTTTGAACTAGTTCATTGCGTTGAACGAGTTCGTCATGAACTAGTCTTACGAACGAATACGCAAATTTATATTACAAAGGAATGAGCATTTATTTTAAGTTTTACCATTGATTTTATACACAAAGATTTCTCATCCAATGTTAAATTTTGAGTCTCAAAATATTAGCTGTTTTTGTGGTCCATCGTGGAGCGCTAGTGTAGTCCCATGTAAATGTAATGCAGTTTAAAACTAATTAACTTAACTGGACCACACAAAATAACAAAATTACTGCCACAAATATTCCATCAGTATGGGTGGGCGGGTGGGTCAATTGCACTGAACGTGTATGGGTGGCAGGTGGGTCAATACCACTACATGTATGGGTGGGCGAGTGGTCAATACCACTGTACGTGGGCGGGTAGGTCAATACCACTGTACGTGTATGGGTGGCGGGCGGGTGGGTGCGTACCTATTAGATGGTTTATCTATTTTAGGTTTATATAATCAATGGTTTTACTGTGCCAGGTAGTACAGCGTAATTCATGATTACCCATACCAAACATAAAGAAGTGTTAGGGGCAAAATAAAACACAAGGAAACGTACAGTTTTAATTATAATATTGTTTATTCTTAAACCTAAGTTAAGATGTAAATCTAATATTATGTGAAATGCAACTACTCGATCGAACGTTGAATAGTTTTGGAAGCTTCGAGCCGAGTTGAGTAGTAAAATACTCAATCAAATACTTGAACTTTCGAGTACTCACACACCCTTACAAATTTCAGAATAGGAACTTCCTGTTTATCAACAAAGGGACTGCGGATGGAAAGAGAGTTGAGGTCCCAGATTCTGAAATGCATTTTGAAGTTGTGAGATTCGCCAAGGAAAACATCAGTACATGATCTTAACTGTCCTTTGCAGTAACATCCTCAGAAGGTTCTGTTACTCAATTATCACTGCCTATGAAGAAGCGGACCACCACCGAGACTCTGGTTCTCCCTCATGGTCCACTGAAGTCAATAAAGACCTAACAATCAGTTTAATGAAGAGCAACCGAAACGGCGTTGGACCTCCAAAATGGCAATGAGTTGTGGCATTGGGAAAGACTACTTTGCCGTCAGTAAAGAAAAGGCTTTGATTATATCAAGGTTTAGAATAACATAATTTGCTTTGATTTATCATCTATTGCTCTGACTAGGCTAAACATTAGGGCTAATAGCTTCAATTCTTACCGTGTGTCTCAGTAGCAGAATTTTTTTTAAGTGATTTTGAAAAAGTCAGTAAACCCAAGGTGGTCTTCAATGTGTCCATTTCGGTTCTGCTTCACAAAAACCATATAATCTGGTATATAGAGCAATCGGAGGAAGCTTCAAACACAGGTTACAGTATTACAGACTTCACTGTAATTTGTACTACCCAAAACTCCAAACTGAATTGAAATTATTTTAATTGTTGTTTTTCAATAAAAAAAAGTGTTTCAGAAAATCTGTCAACCAATTTGTTATCGTTCCCATCAATTAGGCCTTTTCTGCAGTACAGCGCAGCATATTTTGACTAAAGATCTGCATTTGCATGCATACAAGATCTCATTGACTCAAGAATTGAAACTGGGAGATCATCGATCGAGGCGTAATTTGTTAATTGGGTTTTTTATTTATTTATTCGTTACATCGCATACATCTCTTATAGGGAATTTCCCTTAGACAGGCGAATTGTCACATTATTCTTATGCTAATCACATTACATCCTAAATCCATGTTATAGTCAAAGTTTAAAAATAAATATGACAACATGAAAAATAAAAAAAAATTAAGAAGGCTACCGGTTAAAGCAAAGTTATGTCTCCAAAATCATGTTAAGTATTCATTGGTGCTATAAAATAACTTTGTTTTCAAATATTTAGTTATTTCAGCTTTCAACTTTGTGTCTGAAGTAATGGCTTTTATGTTCTGGGGGAGTTTATTGTAAAATTTACTTCCTGTGTATAACACGGATTTTTCAAAAGATGATGTCTTGTGTGCTGGTATTTGTAGTAAATGTTTGTGTCTCGTATTGTAACTGTGGCCGTCTAATTTGGAACTAAAGTGTGAAGCATTCAATCTCACAAAAATCACAATATTTAGGATTAAGATACAAGGTAAAGGCAGTATTTCAAATCTACTGAATATGTTACGACATGAACATGTGGTCGGAGCACTAGCCATTGCTCTTAGAATTTTTTTCTGAACGCGGAATATTTTTAAACTTTCAGAGGAACAACCCCAGAAAACAATTCCATATGACAAATGGGAATATACATAAGCGTAATATACAGCTTTAAGAGAAGATAAATCAATTGAACTTGAAAGTGTTAGTAAAACATAAAAAGCTTTGTTGAGTTTAGAATGAAGCTTGGTTATGTGTTCGGACCAGGTAAGTGATTTGTCAACTGTGATACCAAGAAAATTTACGGATGTGGATAGATTAATTGAAGAATTAATATATTTAGCCTGAGCCCTGATACTGTTGCTATAATTTGGATGAAAATTTATAATAAAAGTTGTCCCCCTACTATTCAGCAGCAAACCATTCGAACCAAACCATGTGTCCATGTCCTCCAGGGTGTCATCCAGCATATGTCCAAGATTGATTCCATCGCTACTTCTCAAAAATACTGTGGTGTAATGTTTTAGGGAGCAATCAAAATTATGACAATTTTGTGAACAATTTCTGATGAAGCACATATCAGTGGCTATGTAAATAAGCAAAACTTCACATTTGGAGACTGAATTCCTCATACTATTCACTTGAAAGAAATGCATGTAGTATTTTGGGCTGGCAACGTAATTGGCCCTTACCTTTTTTTAATCCCATGGTAATTAAGTTATATTCAATGGAGAACGTTAATGGGAGATGAAAGCGATCAAAAAGCGGCAGTTGAGAGAATTGGGTGGTAATAACGATTTGAACGATTTGTATGATTTCACTTTTTATACAGCTTGATGAGAAACCGTGCAGTTATTGCACACAAAGTTTCCCAGCCTTTGTTGAACGCAATAACTGTGAAACTTATTGAATGTTTCAATTTATTGAAATGTTGAAATCTCTTATTTCGGTGATCAACATTGGCCAACTAACATTTACCTCACATCACTGTATTATGTGTTGGCGTTATTTGAAGCAGAAGGTGTACACAAACAAGCCCAACTCGATTCTTGAGCTGAAGGATGAGATTTGCAGAGTTATCCATCAAATTCCACAATAGACAATAAAGTAATGGAAAATTTAAAAAATATATCTAAAAATGTTTGTACAGGTTTATTGATAGTCTGGGCAAACCAGTTTTGGTAGACTAAAATAACTTAACTAATAAAAGTCTTTTCAAATAGCTGATAACAGTCCACTCTCATGCAACTTCGATTGGCATTTTAAATATAATATTGATTATGCTTACTTTTAGTGAGATTAAGTGAATGCATAAAGTGATATTTTGTCCAAACCTTTTTAGTAAAATCTCCTATGTATTTTATTTGTTGAGCTTTTAATTACCTTACTTATGTAAAGACACAATTCAAACTGCTTTGAGATACCCATCAATAGTGACGAGATTTTACAGTCTGTTCATGGATTCACCTACAGGATCCAACTATGTTTAAAAAACAGTGACTTGCGTGTGTAAGAAGTGGAAACATTCTCTTTCTTTTCATTTACCATGCATTGTTCTTGAAATAAATGAGCAGAAAAAAATTGAAGACAGCGATGCACTCAGTTTTTTAGCTGCAGTTTTGTAAATACTGAAGATTAAGACAAGAGATTTGCCCAAAGACAATCCTTACCTTTTAAAATGTATAAGTGATGGATATTTGTATATTTTCTAAAAAAAAAGAACAAAAATATGGTTGAGCATGGTACTATTTGAGAGCTTGTGTCTTGAGTTATTTACAACAACAACAAAATATAATTTTCGCGAGTGTAAAATATAATTTTCGTGAGTGTTCGTAATATAAAAAGGTTTTAAAAACACAAAACCCCCTACTTTCAACACAATTTAAGCTGCTAACTTTATCAAGAATGGAGATAACCAAATATTTTCTTCTCCAAAATGTTTTTGAGTCCAATAGACAATAGACAAGTCTTTATTGTACATGAACGCCTGTTAAATTATTACAGAGTAATACACAAGCTGGTACATAGTCAAGTTTGTTAGAAAACTAACAGTATTTCTCCTAAATATCTAATACTAACTACCTAATACAAATATGTTAAAAGAATATCAGTGTATCCAATATCAGAATATCCAAAACCTTTTAACCAGTACTTTACCCATGTTTGTATTTACAATGTTTGAAATTTAAATAAAGAACTGTTTGTTTTTAAAACACTATTATATTTTAAAAGGTTTGAAAAAATTTAAACCAAATTTAGGTGTCGATTTAGTGGGGACTATGTTCTAATCAAGCCTCTGCAGGGCCGTCTGGCCGCTAAACATTTAGAAGGCTGGTATGAAACACCTTTCATACGTTTTAAGTTAAAACTTGTAACTATTATTTTATGCTCACTCTAAATATTTTGATAACATGTTCTTATTGTTTATTTTAGCTACGGTGACACAGAGTATGGCTCAGTTGTCAGTTTCTTCAGCTCCATCTGGAAATGGAAAAAGGACTTTATGGCAAATTCCAGATAGGAAAAAGAAATATGATAAAAACAATATGGTTGGAACCAGAGGAAGAAAAATATTAATTGAAGTTAATCATCTTCTCCTGAAATTGGACAAGTTGAATGAAGCTTACCATTATGACTGTGCGTTTAAACCTGATGTTCCAAAAAAGATGTTAAGGTAATAATCAAGTATTTTCTTTGCTTTTAGCATGTTTTATAACAGATGAAACTAGTATAGGAACAGAATTATATTTATTAATGAGTTGATGCAATTTTGTAAAGTTTTTTTTCAGATAATAATAATAATATTTATTGTTTAAAAACCTGAAGTAATGTATTGTAATGTTTTAAAATAATAAAAAGTTTAATTACACATATTTATAAATTAAAGTTAAATTTAAAAAAATTCTTCATTTTTGTTTAAACATTTTTGTAATAAAGTCTTTCATATAGTTTTTCTTTTTTGTCTTTTTTTTTATTGTTTAATTTCTAGATTTCTTACTTGATAGGGAAGTTTTTTATATTATTTAATAAGATGCATGTGAATAATATTCATCTTACTGTTGAAAATCTGTTAGTTATCCATTTTCAAGATAAGATTATTTTTATATCCATTTTCAAAATAAGATTATTTTGAAAATCTGTTTGAAACCATTGATTACTGTTGACGCAGAAGTTATGTGTACCCGAGTTTGAAGGTCGATCACTAAGAAACTAAGAGGCCTATGAAACATCCAATCACACCATTTTTCTTGTTTAATTGTATGTTATGACATTATACATTTTTAAATGTTATTTTAAGTTGAAACAAAAAAGTACCTGAATGTTAACTAGTTTTCACTGTGCGTAAAATTGTACACTATTATTACTTTAAAATATGTTAATGTATTATATTTATATTTTAATACATGATTGACAGGAGTGTCGGTTGTTGAGTTGTTTCTTCTAAAAGCGTACTGTCCTTCTTCTATTTGATTTTCAGTGGCCGCCTGTAGTCTCTTCTCTATGATCTTTTCCATTATCATCAGTCCATGGTAGAACAAAGTGATACCTCTGTAGTTTTCACACTTCTTCCTTGAAGTGTTCTTGAATAGAGGGACTATTACTCCTTTTTCCCAATCTTGAAGAATTTTATTTTCTCGCCATATAGAGTTTAAGACTTTTAAGCCAATGAAGCCAGTGCACTCACGGTGTTTTTATCATATCAGCACTAACTTCATCCACTCCTGCTGATTTTCCATTCTTCACAGCCTTGACACACTTTTCCACTTCTAACCATGTTATTGGTGGCTCTTGTTGCAAGCAAACTTGTACAGTTTGTGTCTCGTAAATATCTTCTAAGTTCCATTTAATAGGTAGTTGAAATGGTTTTTCATTACTTCAGTTATTTCGATGTCTTTTAATCACCAACTCATCTTCTTTATGTTCAAGGCCCTTAATGCATTCACAAATTCTATGCTTGCTGTTTATAACCTTGTAGATTAGATTCTCTTTACAGTTAATGTTTTCTGTCAATACACTGCACTCTTTGCAGCTATTATTACTTCATCCCTGTGTCCAGATCTTTGTTTTGCTTTGCCCATGTTGCTTTTTGCTTTATTTCTTTCCTTTATTGCTTCTTTTATTGCATTACTCCACCATGGAGTTTTCTTCTCTTTGACTTCTAGTTATTTGCTCAGTACAAAACCAACTCCCTTTCTCGCTTGATTTTCATTGCCATTCCAGTAAAGTGTGGAGTTTTTTTAATTGTTTCTTACCTTTGCCTTTCCATTTTGTTTCACCTAGACCCAGTGTGTGTATCTTCCTTCAGTCCATCATATCCACTATTTCTTCAGCTCTACCTGTTAAAGACATTACGTTGAAAATTCCAATTCTTATAGTATCTTTTATCTTTAAGTTTTTCCGAGCACACTTCTGTCTAGCATCAGGCTGTATGCTGTCATTTTTGCCTGAACTGCTTACAGAAGTTAGTTTAGATTGGTTGTTAACTTTGGTTCCGAGGCTTCTCCTGTTGTTGAAAGCTGATAAAGGTATCCACTACTGGCTAGCTAGGCCTGTCATAGCTTCTTTTTAACTGAGGACAAGGTCCTCAGGCCCGAACAAAAATCTGCTCACTGACCAGGCTTACCGCTGGGATTGTTACCTGAACTGTCCACCTGGTTGCTCAGCTTAACAGGGGCACCTCTCGTATTTTAATTTTAGGGGTCTGCGAGTAGCTCGAATTTTAAGTTTGTTTTTTTTTGAATTTTTAAAAAAACCAATTGAGATTTAAGGGGAGAATAGCTCTTCTTAAAAAAATTGAATTTTTTTTATTGTTGTAAAATAATCTCCGACTCTTCTAGTTTAAGAAAATGTATACATATATGTATACGAATTATACCTGTAAATGGGAGAAAAAAATTTATAAAGTATGCAATGTCATCAAATTTTGCTACATACTTTCACAAGCTGTCAACGGACGAAAAGCCTCAGCATTCTTTATGCCCTGCCGAACCAGGTTCTTGGTGTAAATTCAATAAGGCTGTAGCAGAAAATGCGCAATATCATCACAAGAACTCCATACCTGAGGCTATCATGACAGCTATAAAGTCTGTGTATCAAGACCTTACAAAAGAAGATCTACTCAAACGCTGCCTGCATGGGAAAACTCAAAACCCAAACGAGAGTTTTAATAGCTGTATTTGGCAGAGAATACACAAGAGTGGTTTTGTAGGACTTCAAACTTTGACACTAGGAGTTACTGATGCTGTAATATCTTTTAAGGAGGGTTCATTAATTAAAGCCAATGTATAACAAAGAGCTGGAGTGAAACCAGGTAAATTTACAATTAAAGGCCTTAAGTTAATCGACCAGGAGAGAATTCTCAAGGCAGACAAGGAGGCTGAAGATGGAACTAAAAAGAAGAGAGTGAAAAGGAGGCTTTTAAAGAAAAGAAAAGAAGACAAAGAAGATGAAGACTACTTACCAGGAGGATTTTAAAGGTAGATTTCAACTGTTAATACTAAAATTTTTCGTTATTCGGGCCTCCTGAAAACCTTGTTTTTTCTCGCTTCGGTACCATTATCTTCTAAACTATAAGAGATAGAGCTTTGATATTTGTTTACAACTCTTATCACTACTGTACCAGCACAGTACACTAGGATTTTAAATGTATTGTTACCCATATCTAAATTATAAAAATTCAAATTAAAAAAAATAAATAAATTATTATTAATTATAACAATTTTTTTTCTTAGCTTAAAAACTTTAAAAAAAAAAAAAAAGAAGACAGTGGTGTTTCTAAATATAATAGGCATATTACTGCAAAACTTTAAGTCAATTAGAATAATAATTTGTGAGATAAGTGTACCTAAGTTAAGCATTAAACGCCCATTTAAATAACATAGGAGCTTCCTAAGCGCTACTCTCCCCTTAAAATAACTCGAAAAAAATCGAGTCAAGGTTTGCCATATTAATCTTTGACTGTAAAACGGTATAATCAAGACAAAAGTCCAATTTTTATAATATATTATTAACCCTTTTAATGCCGACGTGCGCCGCGAGCGCACGTCAGAGTTTGTTCGAAAAATGCCGACGTGCGCCGTGAGCGCACGCGCCTCGGTCCCGCTAAAACTGCCGATGTGCGCTATGGGCGCACGTCAAGTTTTTATTATATTGTAATTTTATTTGTCGACCGAATGCTTTCAAACTTGACATAGGGATTGAAGACAATATGGAAACAACAAAATTATTACTCTACTGATCGTTGTCATGACGTAATAACAGCTGTTTATCTGACTTTTTACCAATTTTGGATAATTACATGTTTTTTTCAAAGATTTTTATATCTACTATGTTTTTGAATGTAAGTGTTTTAATTTTTGTATGTGTACTTACAATTATATGTAGATTAGTCTCTATATTTTAATACTGTGGTTTAGTTTATACAAAAAGTAGTAATGTATGTTCAAACTTGAAAAAATAAAAAGAAAAAAAACATTGAAACTTTGTAATATAATTTTTTTTAATTTTATTTGTCGACCGAATGCTTTCAAACTTGACATAGGGATTGAAGACAATATGCCATATGGCAACAACAAAATTATTACTCTACTGATCGTTGTCATGACGAAATAACAGCTGTTTATCTGACGTTTTTACCAATTTTGGATAATTACATGTTTTTTCAAAGATTTTTATATCTAGTATGTTTTTGAATGTAAGTGTTTTAATTTTTGTATGTGTACTTACAATTATATGTAGATTAGTCTCTATATTTTAATACTGTGGTTTAGTTTATACAAAAAGTAGTAATGTATGTTCAAACTTGAAAAAATAAAAAGAAAAAAAACTTTTTGAAACTTTTTGTAATATAATTTTTTTAAATCTTGTAAATAACTCAAAATTATATTTTCTTTACTACAAACATATTATTACGAACAAAACAAGACCCCATTTGTTAATTTATAATAACAAATAAGAGAGCTATGAATGTTTTAACAAAATATGTCAAAATGGCCTAAAGTGGCCTGGCATTCTTCGCACACCCTTTATGAAAATGGGTTGGCATTTTTCGTAAGTACCCCAAAAGACTGTCTGGCGCTAAAAGGGTTAAGATAAGTATTTTATATAGGCAACTGTATCTAAAATATGATCATAATATCATATTCATTACCAGACATGCTCTCGCAAGTCGTAATGTATTCAGATTCGTGATTCACGCAAACCAGTCTCGATTGTACGGTCATGGCAATTACGGTGAAAAGTATTCTCGTTATTTATAAAGAAGGCATGTCCAAATAAGCTGTTCCAAATAGTCGTCACTATTATTGGTACAAAACATGATAATTGATCACAAAAAATCAGTAATTGAACCATTTCAAAACTTCAAAATATAACTTCGACCAACATTTGAAACTAACAGTTTCATCTATTTTTAGGTCCATCCTTTAAAAGTTCATGACTAAAACTATTCTGACTGAACATTTTTGACAGATTTAATTAAATCGTGTTCAATCTGTAATAGAAACTAGGTATGAAACGTAGTAAACTATTGAAATTGAAAAGCTATAATAATTTGAGACAGAATGATCTGAACAGTTTCGTTCCAGCACCGTGAGTGACTAGTAAAATAATGAAATAACGATTAATGTAGCTACTACAGTACATCGCCGACTCGTCAAGTTCCAATATAAAATATACTGCTAGCCTTGGATTGGATTTGTTATCTATTTTGTTTTGAGTTTTCGTTGACGTTTACATGAGATGGGGAATTATAGTAACTTTTCGACAACTTGTTATAGTTTCATTATGTTCTGGTTGTGTGTTACAATAATCTGTTTTTTAACCTGTTACTCTTGACGCGTTGATGTTCCAGACAGTTATTCTGTTATGGCCTGATGTTACTTAACAGCTCAAAGCCTCGTTACGGCTGGTATAGATAATGTTCCAAGTTACCAAAGATTATGAAATTGAAGTTATGCCTTTTGCTACGTTATGATATTGAGTTATGGGCGTTGCGGCTTAGCTTGACGTTACAGAGTTACTGCTCAAAGTTGGTTTCATTATTGATAATTTAACTGTAACAATGCGAGAGTTAAGTTTCATTTGTGATTCAGTTATAGTTCCGTTTACTTCTCAGCACGTTATATTTACTCTCCATTACCACTTTGTGTTACAGTTATATAAAGTTTGTCATAACCTTATCAATCATGACTGGGAGTTGCAAAAATAGCACAGTATTTTGTGTAACCTGTTAAATCTGTAACAGGTTATATCGCTGTAACCATGTTATTTATCCTGTTTTGTTGCTATCAAGTTGACAACTCAACTTGACACATGGAAGTCCGATGAAAACAAAAATAAGGTTAACCTTGACCAGTGGGCAGTTGCTATAGCTAGTTAGTATTGTATTGACAATTTAATTATTTTGTTTCTGTTAGTGGAAACAAAACATTGTAGTCAATGATGAAAATGAGGTTAGCTGAAAAGAACTTATTATTTTGTAACTACTGTTAAATGGATTATTAAGTTGAACTTTCCATTGAACAAAAGATTTACACATTAGTTTTTTGAACTTTTGAAACTTGTAAAAATTGGTATGCAAAGTACCGTGGGAAATATAATTAAAATAAAATGGAATTTAGAGACAACCAACCTCTTTCTAGATCTATTGCTGTATTCTTTATATATTAAGAAAATTAATTTAAGTTTGTCAGTTTGATTTTATTAAAGTTTATAGTCAACTTTCACAGTAGAATCAGCGATAAGGCTATTATATACTGTTTATACGCCAGATTGCATTTTTGTTTAGTTTCAATATTTTAAATTTTACTCTGAATTTATTTTAGGCCTCTTTTTTGTAAGTTATGACAAATGTTTCACATATTTTACAGTTTATTTAACATATATCTTTATGAATATTTTATTTAATCACTGATCCAATTATTTCATAGATTCTAAAACAATTTTCCAAACTTTATTAATTATTCAGTGAACTAAATAGTGTTAGAATGTATTGCTTACTTCATTTCAGTGTTTTCATTTTTGAAAATTAAGGATTAAATATTCGACTCGAAAAAAACTCGAACACAAAATTATGTCTTATAACTCGATTCGACTCGAATCCTAAGATTGCTACTCGCACACTTCTAGTTAATTGTTGGAGTAGGAGTGAGAGTGGCTATTAGAGTACTCAATACCGATACCTGCCTGAAGAATCGATGGTCTTGAGAATCGATGTTTAGTATTGACTTATCCCTATTATTGAGATTAATCTCTTTAGTTTATTGCTCTTTCCTAAAAGAATCTGTACAACATTGTGCATGTAGTTATACAAATATATAAAGAAAACAACAGTGCAGAACTGTGATAGTAAAACAGACAGACTTGATAGGAATACAAGGATTTACTATTAGCTCATGTCACAATTTGATTGATTCAAAATCTTAATCCAAATAATGATTTGAAAAAATTGTCCAAAAATGCAAACAAGTTATTTAGAGACCAAACAAAGTTGTTTTTAGGGGACCTTCCATTTTTATTAAACAGTGGTGGACTCGAATAAAACTTTTTCTATGAGGAAAGTGGCGAATGTACTTGCCAACACTTTCAGAGGCATTTCCGGAACAAAAACCATAAAACACATATTCTAAACTTGTAAACAGATCCATTATTTGAAAAATACAAATAAGCGTTTTAATCTAATGAGCAAACCAAATAAACGATAGTGTATGTTGCACTAATCGGTATTTACTACAGCTGATTTGATATTGTGTATGGACCAGCTGATAGTTTAACAACTGTACAAGCTGCTTTGGACCACTAACAAACAACAGCTGATTTCATAAAAGAAGACATGTGTCAATAGTGTGTAGGTTTGTTAACTTACTAAAAACAAATTCTTAAAGTGTGCTTGATCTGAGTTTGGTGGTAGTTTTTGTCATTCCTACCAACATTAGTTTAAATGGTCATATTGATTTAAAGCTTATTAAATGAGGAAGTGTTATTATTTAGTTTAATTTGGCACCAGATTTATTTAATTAAGAACTTAACCTAAATATTAATTTATTTTATTATTACTTCGTTAAGATTTGGTCTATGAAATAAAACAATTGTAACAAGTAACCTAGGTTTTATAGCAAATTTCATTCGTTAGGTTGATTGGTTTTGTTTTTATCACATAAACATTAGTATAAAGCCCAATATTTTCTAATAAACATTGGTTTTGTTTTTATCACATAAACATTAGTATAAAGCCCAATATTTTCTAATAAACACAAAATTCTCAACTACGACTAAACTGTTTGAAATCAGACTAGGATTTACTTGGATTTTTTTCCATCATAGAAAAAAATCAATTAAAAATTAATTTATTATGCTTATATAGCCTTAAGTTACATTCTAGATGGCAAAGAGAAAGAGACTAACACGCTTAGCTCTCTTGTATCACATTAGTAAATATAGTCACTCAATAAAAGAAGATAGTTGATCTAATGTTTAATTTGTTCTTTTTAGATTGGCAATGGAACAGATGCGGTTGCAATGTTATCCAAATAGATATCCAGCGTTTGATGGGAGAAAGAATTTATATTCTTCTGGACCTTTGCCCTTTAATCAAGAAGTAAGTACTTATTATCGTGGTGATGGGGCCAAAATATCTGCAGTGTGTCATTTAAATACAGTTGTATAGACTATAATTTATTGTAATTCACAAATTAAACATATATATGCTTAATAAAGTTCTGTAGTATTTAAGTACTTTTTTTTACGATTAGTAAGGCCAGGCTTCCGTACCTGTTAACGGCCCCTCAGCCAAAAGGCTTATTGTGCGCTCACCTATTTAAGTACTAGGTTACAAGAATGTTCATTGAACTAAAATTCGTCTTTAGTCCAACATATAAGTTGAGATTCTATCTTAACTCATCGTTTTATTACCCTTATACATTTTTACTCTTGATCTTATCAGTGCTAGAGTTTTGGTGAGGGTATTGTTGAAATTTTGGAAATCGACATATACATACATGCCACTATTTTCATTCAGAATATATTTTAGTTTTGTTTCGTCAGGGCTCGAATCGAATAAAATGTCTTTGAGTTTAATTATAATAATAATAATAATTTATTTTGAAAAAATAACATATCATACAAAATAAATCAATACAAATGTATCCAATCACAAAGCATTATCTAAATAACAGAAACACAAAGTATATTTACATGAACAGATTATAACAAATTAATATTACGTTGCTCAGGCTGACCATTAACTGCTACTTAAAAATGCAGTTAACAAAATAGAATAATCAACATAAAAGAAAAGAAAGGTGCGTGTAAAAACTTTTAATGATAGCAAATTTAATATGTAATAAAATTGTGATCAGAATATGTGTTTTTGTTGCTTTTGGAAAATGTTATCTCCAAGGCATAGCCTGTTTGAAGAAAAGTTATGCTAAACAAATTTATTAGTAGTCACTTTCACAAAAAGTTTAGCTATTTTATTTATATATTAGTATAAACAAATATAGTAACTCCCAATACGTACAAAGTAAAGTAATATTCTAAATAAAAATACGAAAAACAAATAAATAAGAAACAAAACCTAGAGTGAACAATCCAAGAGTGCTGCATAAAACGATATAAAATTTACATTCCCTTAATTGTTTACAAAAACTTGAGTTAAATTAAAATAAATTTAAATTACTAGACACTATTTAATACAAAACTCAATTTTCTCTATTCACTATAAACACCTCCACATATACACACTTAAATACACATGTATATATACATACATACGTGTACATACATATATATAAAATACATACATAAATAAATATATATATATACATATACATTCACAAATACTCATAAAAAAATACATATACACATGATACAAAACACAAATACAAGAATACATACTTATTGTCAGTCTTTCAGTCCAACATGGAGACCTTACCTTCCAATTAGCTTAAAGTGTAAAGAACATTTAGTGCTTATCTTACTCATGATTTATGTTTTATATGATTATGTTATTCAGATCAGGAGAACCGTTGAAGTAAAAGATGATGAGCGTGACAGACCTAAGGAGTTTGACGTCACCATTAAGCTTGTGTCTAAAGTTGATCTGTCTCAAATAAAAAGTTACATGAATAATGGCGGACCCTTTCCTCAAGATGCAATTCAAGCTTTGGATATTGCCTTAAGGAACCCTTCAACCATCAGGTAAATAGTAACCTACAGTTTAAATTGAATTTGTAATACAGTGATTAAATGTTAGTCTAATGATAAATTGACAGAGAGAGGAATGTAGATATGTGCAACTGTATTTTTTCTTAATACAATTATTAGTACCTTGATTCATAATTTGATTGTAACTTGATAACAGTTATAAATTTAAATTAGCATTAATATTATGCATACATCAGGTGTTTTTAATAAAGTATTGCAATTCTTAACTTATTTGCTTATTTACGTACTAAGACAAACATCCAGCATATTGGAATAATTTATTTTAGCTATTAAAGTGGTTTTTTGTTAACCAGCATTGTTATGAAAAATATATATTTGTTATCTTTTAATTAAAAGTATATACATTTTTATGATGAATATTTAGCTAAATACAGCAAAATATTCTAAGTACAGAAGAGCTTCACTTACCTGACATAAACGGGCCGTGATGACGTTGGATGAGTAAAAATGTCAGATAATAGTATTAAAAACTCCAAATAGTGCTAATAAATGAACTTTATTAACACATACACTGCAGCTGAGTCAGTATAAGCACATAATACACACTGTTCCTGTGTTAGACAGTGTGAGGTTAGCATCAGAGGAAAGCGTGTACCTCGTGTTAGCATGGTCGGACGAGTGTAAACTACATTTTATTAACACATACACTGCAGCTGAGTCAGTATAAGCACATAATACACACTGTTCCTGTGTCAGACAGTGTGAGGTTAGCATCGGAGGAAAGCTTGTACCTCGTGTTAGCATGGTCGGACGAGTGTAAACTACATTTTATTAACACATACACTGCAGCTTCGTGTTAGCATGGTCGGAGGAGTGTAAACTACATTTTATTAACACATACACTGCAGCTGAGTCAGTATAAGCACATAATACACACTGTTCCTGTGTCAGACAGTGTGAGGTTAGCATCGGAGGAAAGCGTGTACCTCGTGTTAGCATGGTCGGACGAGTGTAAACTACATTTTATTCCGGTGGTATAGGTGTGGTGTTTTTATTTTTGTCTGTGTATTGTACAAGGTGTATATGCAGCTTTTACTTTTCTGTAGATATTAAGTTATTTCTAATGTTTATAACAAGGTTAGATCCTCATGAGGGGTTCTTTTTAAGAGAATATTGTTCTGGCGAGTCTGAAGACAGTAAGTTTACAGTTCGTAAGGAGTTTTAAGCTGTAACGGGAGATTCAGATTTGTCTATTATGGCTTCCAATGAGTAAATAAATGGACTGGAATGGAATAATCCGGTGGGTTGAAGGAGATTAAATATTGAAAATACCAAAATATGAACAAAAATTATTTTATGTATTGCACATTAATTTATTTTACTTGTCAAAATGTTTTAATATGTAAGCGTGCGGTCATGGTGCCGAACCAGGCAAGGCAGCTCTGCACCATACACTGAATGTGTTAAGGATTTACACTATAGTAATGCTCAAGCAATAACTCCTGTTCATTTATCATAACAAAAACAATGAATTTATCATAAAAATATATCAATAACAAACTATTCTAAAACATTACTCAAAAAACCTTTTATATATTGAATACTGAAGTCGTACTCGTAACATACAGTGATACAATTTTTTTAACAGTAGTTGCAATACACATTAGTAAAAATTTATTAATATTAACCCAACAAGTGGTGACCGTCCGTTTTCGGACGGTCTATCACTCTCAACAAGTGGTGACCGTCCGTTTTCGGACGGTCAAACGTTGCCGCGAATATTGCGTATAAAAAAGTTATAGATACATATCTCATCGAAATAATCGATACCATTCGAAAGTCGGTTAAATTACCTATCGAACGATATCAGTTTCGATAGTTTTATTCATATGACAACTTGATGGAGAGAAGAAGAAATCATTGTTTACTATTGTATTGTATTGTATTGTAAAAATGTATTACGAAGGATTACATCTACCAGGATGGATATAACTTTTTGGTGAGTTTGGCAACATTATTCTATTTTATATCTATACACAAACCATTTTCTATTGATAAAATTATAACATCAGGTTGAGACACTAATTGATACACAATTATAACATGTTGCCATAGTAACATCAATTTTCAGTACAATGCACTATTTTTAGTTTTGTTGTTATAAATGTATAAATACCGGTAATAAACCATATAAACTATACATTTTCTGAAAGGTTATGAAATTTAGAACAACTTGTATATCTTGGAATTTCGAAATATGTAATGCACATTACCTTTCCAGGTAGGGTCCCCCCCCTAAACAAAAAAAATTGATAACTTTTTTTTACATTTTATGATAAGAAAAAAAATTAAATATGTTTATACTCATGTTATTTATTTTATATAATAATACAGAACTTTACAAGTAAAATGATGTAAAATAATACCAAATCTAATAATTAGAAGTATTTTTAAATATTTTTCAAAAATAACCTTGCAAAGCATAGAAAAACGGGCCGCCACTAGAGGGTTTTTAATTGCCACTAGTTGGGTTAAACTTTAACTCACCATCGTAATATCATTACTGAGCCCATCAAGGGTAGGTGCAAAGGCATCGGTCTCAGGAGGTCACAGAAGAAAACCACAAGTTGTAAGGCAAAAATATTGTTTACTATATAAAATTTAAAAACAAAATTAAATTTAAAATCATTAAAAAATATTAAGTGACAAAAAAATTAAACATTTACTGACAAAACGGGCTGTTGACCGTTTGTGAAAAGTTACAATCTTTATAAAAAATTACATATAAAATGTTAAAAGATTGCCTCGAGGCAATAAAAATAAATAAAAAAAGATTGACAAATATCAACAATAGAAAATAGGTATCAAACTAAACGTACATAAAAAATAGGTTATGTCCTAAAACATTTTTATCAAAAATATAAATAGAGCTCTGCAAAAATATAACAATAATAAATTAGATTACAATCGATAACACATTGCATAAACATCTAAATATATAGTAACAATATCAACAAATAACAGACAAATTTAATCCTGGATCGTGAAGTATAACATAATTTATGTTGTACACAAAATCCCTTTTAAAAGCGAGGTACGGCATAATTTATGCTGTTGCATTAAAATCAATAAAACATATGTTTATGATCAAGCAATAACAACAAAGTTGGTGCTAATTGACACAGAATGTTCTGTTCTATACATTTAAGATTTTTAATAATTTTAATGCAACAAGAAACTTTCGCTCAATTCCCGCCTGGTACGGAGGTCGGGAGTGTGAAAAATGGCCGATGTTTGTCTCATGATTGAAGAATAACCAGAAGACGGAATAAGGCGTAGTAAATGTCAGTATTTTTGGCTGTAATCTAACAAAGATTTTATATTTAAATATGTGTTCTGTCAAGTGTTACTGTTATAAAAATTCATAAAAATTATTTTATATTTTTATAATGTTTACAATATGCAAAATTTTGTGCACGCTAACTTAAGGTGTTCTAAGTTTTATACTTTTCGAAATATTTTCTTCTATTTTACATTTTCTTGTAGCTAATAGATTGTACTAATACAGTACATATTGCAAAAAATTATGCATACCCCTTATTTTTAGATTGTTATGTAATTTTTCACTGAAAGTTTTTGTTTCTGTAGTACAATTTTTATTTTTGCCAATAAACTAAAAATATAAAAATTTGTGTATGGGTACAATATGACTATTTTTCCTAAAAAACTTTTTTCTTGTCTATTCAATGGTGATTTTTTTGAATTTTTACATGTACTGTTTGATTACCTACAGTGATCATACTGTATCTTTTTCATTTTTGCGTTTTATATAAACAAACACTTCCAACAAAAAAACCTAGTAGTTTATATAAAATGTAACACCACATTATTATAGTGCACTAAATAACAAACAATTTGGCTATCTTAGAATTATTTACAAAAAATGTTTAGTGCTCCTAAAGAGATTTATAATTTGTAATTTACGTACAATTTTTTTAATTCTTTTCAATTTTTTCTTGACAGTAATTATTTACTAAATTTTTATGTAAGTTTTGATGGTAGTATGTGAATGTACAGTTCTTGACTAGAAAAACGATATGATAAAATTTACATTTGGAGCATATTTAGTATTTTTTTTTTTCTTTTTATGATTTTTACATTAAAGGCTTGCAAAGCACCAAAAATATTTGCACAGTTAAAAATAAATAGCATTCACAATCTAGGGTTAAACTTGTATACACAGCTGATAGTACAGGGCCTCGGGAACAAATGAAATTTGGAAGGTTAGGCCTGTTTTGAAAAGTAAAAAAATAAATTAAACATATGATTTAAATTAATAATTGCACGGAATCCAGCGGGCGAAAATAGGCTGCTCCTAATGGGACCTACAAAGTGAAGAATTACCTGAGAACCCAGTTCTTTGAAAAAATTACTGGAAATAAGCCCCCAAAAAATATAAATTAAACAAAATAAAATCTAAATATTTTTCGCAGTGTAAAGTAAATTTCACTGTAATAGACAATAGACAAATATTCTTTATTTACACAAACATTGAGAATGGTATTGGCTTCAAAAATACAATGTACAATAGATACAAAGTATTAAAAATGCAAACAAGGCTACAAAAAATAGAGAAATATTAAAAACAAAAAGTTGGAAATAGAAATTAAAGCATGAACTTTAATGGTTGGATTAAAAATTGAAAGTGAAGTCTTTAATCTCTCCAATCTTAAAATTCTTTTTCAGTGTAGAAAGGGTGGTCTTAAAGCCACTTCAGTAGTTTTCTCTTGAATAGCCTTCCAGTGTCTTGTTTAAGATGATCAGGCAGGTTGTTGAAGTAGAGTGCTCCTTTGTATGTTGGTTTCTTCTCTGTAAGACTGAGGTGTTGTATCGGGAGTGAGAAGTTTGAAGCATTTCTTGTGTTATACTGGTGGTGGTCTCCAACCTTTGTTTTATTTGTTGAGATTGCAAGTAGAATTACCTCACTAATGTACAGTGCAGGTACTGTAAGTATTTTGTGTTCTTGAAAAGCTTGCCGGTAGCTCTCTAGGTAATTTAGGTCTGCAAGGATTCTTATTGCTTTCTTCTGGTGCAAGAGGACTCTCTCCATATTGTAGTTGGTTGTTCCACCCCATGCCGAGATGCCATATCTTACATGGGCCTCAAAAAGAGAGAAGTATGCAATTCTTGCTGCAGGTGTTCCGCTTTATTCTCCTGATAACGTATATACCAGCTGCAAGCTTTTTACACAACACCTCAATGTGGGTATTCCATTTAAGGTTCATGTTGAGTGTGATGCCTAGGTATTTCGTACTTGCTTCTACCTTAACATTGGGTAAGCCATCTGGTTCTCTTCCTCTTGTGCTGTATGTAATCTGTACAGTTTTATTTAAGACTAAGTCATTTGATCTGCAAAACTGTTTAGCTAAGTCAAAGGACGTATTTGTTTCTTTTCTAAGTTGTTCTTTGTTTTTATGGGCCAGTGTAAGAACTGTATTGTCCGCATACATTACTGTTTGACAGAGACTGTCCATGAATTCTGGTAGATCATTTGTGACCAAGAGGAGGAGGACTGGCCCAAGGACGGATCCTTGAGGAACTCCTCTTTTTATATAAAGTTGTGCAGATCTAACCTTACTGTTAGATTGTGTTTTAGTTCAACAAGTTGTTTTCTTCCAGTAAGATAGCTTCGAAACCAATTACCTGATATTCCATTTATTCCTAGGTCGCATAATTTTCTCAGTAGTAGGTCATGGTCGAGACAGTCAAATGCCTTGCTGAGGTCAAGAAACAGGCTGGTGACAGTTTTTCCGCTTTCAATTTGGTCAATTACATGCACGATTAGTTGGATAATGGCTGTTACTGTAGACCTTCCCTTCAAAAAACCGTGCTGGTTGTCAGTCAGAAGGTTGTTGTGGATCAGATAGTTCATAAGTCTGTGAAGTATAACCTTTTCAATAATTTTGGAGAAAGTTGATAATAAAAGTTGAAAGTCTTCACTGGTGACAAATAAAGTTCAACAGATAACAATTTTCACTTAAGTTCTTTGTGGAGGTCAGAAGGGCCAGGTAATAAACTGGGGAGGATCACCTGCATGTAGAACTCTTCATGCTGGAGGCCGTTGGATGGACAGGGCGGAAAGAGTGAAGAGGTGGCGATGAACATTCTGCACTTGGCGATTGGTACCAACTTTGAAGTGATTGCTTGATAATAAACATATGTTTTATTGATTTTAATGCAACAGCATAAATTATGCTGTTCCTCGCTTTTAGAAGGGATTTTGCGAGTCACATAAATTATGTCGTTCCTCACGATCTAGGGTTAAGCTTTTGAAAAAAAAATTTATTGTAATTGTGCTTGAATACTTTAAAATAAGACATGAAAAAATTGTGTAATTTCTAGTTGGTCGTTCTCGCAAGTATTATGAACTTCAATATTTCGGAAGTTGGTGTCAAAAGGGTTAATACAGACATATTTTGATAGGTTTGACTATTAGTAGGTTTGGAAGGCAAAAACAACAATTCAGTTCGTAGTTTTTGTGCAAGCTACGTAAGATTTTAAAAAGTGGACTGTCAGCAAGCTTATACGGTTAACAAGTAATCCAGTTTCTTGAGACATACACTTAGACATAAATACAACAGGAACCAAGTTAAGTATTTCACACCTGTTTGGAGCCTCATTAAAGAAGAATCAAAATCTGTTAGAATTGTGCTGTAGAAAAATAATTAAAAACTAAACTATGATTTTTAAGTCAAAACCTACAAATGCCAGCCGTGTACTGTAAGTTTCAATCGCCTTACTCATTACATATTTCGTCACCAAATGTTAGTGGTATTGTCTTGTTTTAGTTTTACAGGATAAAATAACTGTTGAGGATAAAAGTTAAAAATCAATCAGTGATGCTAAATTTAAAATAGATATCATTGTGCATTATTTGTTTTCATTACTAAAGATATAACAGTGTCCTAAATTAAATAATCACAGTTATATAGTGAGGAATAAGATTATTTTAGAGAAGTCATGTGGGAGCTATTTAAAAGTAAATTCTTCTTAGGTTTACGAAAATTTCAAATGTCCATAGTTCTATTCTGACAAAACAAAATAAATTAGAGTTTTAAGATGTTTTGAAACAAAACTTTAAAATTGTTTAACTTTCTATAGTCTGGTAAAATACAACCTTTAACTTTTTTTACAGATTTACACAAGTTGGAAGATCCTTTTTCACACGACCCCAACAGCAAATATTAAGTCTTGGAAATGGATTGGAGTTATGGTACGGTTTCTACCAGAGTGCAATCTTGGGATGGAGACCATTCTTGAATGTTGATGGTAGGTGCTAATGTTATAAATTTTAACAATATATTCTCACTAGAATTTTATTCTATTTATATTTTATGGACCTTATTTTTCTGTTGGTCTGATTAATTTTTTTTATTATAAAATTTATATATGTTTTACAATGCGCAAACCTTTGACATGCATAGTTGAGTTTCCAATACTGTGTAGGTGAGTGACGTGTTGATTGTGTACATAGAGTGTAAAACTCAAAAATGACATTTCAGTACAACTGATTGCTTGGATCAATAACAACAGATTTCTATTCAGTTCAACATTAAAACTAACATACTTGTAATGATATTTGGTGTGTACTCAAATACACTCTTTTAATTATCATTATTTCATTTGTTGTGTTGATCTTGCCTAAGGGAAGAATTAAATTTATTTGAGACCGAGTTTATGTACAATTATTCAAAATTCTTTGACCGTACAGCTACAAGTAAATTCGTTGACATTGTCAGCCGGAACAAAAATGTATTAACCCTCCGAGTGATAACGGCTCGGTCCGAGCCGTTAGGGTCCGCGTGTGAATCGATAACGGCTCGCTCCGAGCCGATCACGAAAAATTACGTAATGAAATAATTATTGGCGGAAATCAGATATTTGTTATACTAATACGTTTTGAAAGAGTTCCTTTATTCGTTACTCTATGGTAAACATTTTTCACGCACATAAATAAAACAGTAGGATGACGTCATTCATGAACAGCTGATTGTTTACAATTGTAGTTGTACCAGCCAATCAGACATCGTAGATCGTGTGTCATTGTTGTTGGTTACGTTGTTATTGTTATTTATTAGTGTGATTTTGGTCTGCAGGGTGTAATGCAGGAGTACACCCTGACTGTTATAAAGAATTGACTCATTTCTGGAGAGCAAAAGGATGTAATAGGAAAAGAAAAGCACCCACCAGATCTGAATCTGATTCTGAATAAGTGATGTTTTATGAGTACAGTTCTATGTAAATACATATATAAAGTTATAATTTTTGTAAATAGTGTTTATTTAGTTAGTTAGAAGTATTAATTTTGCAAATAATGTTCTTCAAACATAGAAATAAATAATTTATGGAACTTTATGCTAAAAAAGTACATTTTTTCAAATATTTGATTTTTTACGCTGACACAAAAAATTGCCAACAAAAATTTGTTGTTGAAGAAAAACTACTAGTGTTTCATATTTTTGTGTTCAGAACCAAATTGTGCATCTTTTTTATATAATGAATTTGAAATTTGTTGCCATAAAAGCAGTGTAAAATACCCTCAAAAACAAAAACAATTTTTGAAGCAAAAAAAAGTCAAGGTCATCAGTAGTTCTTAATTTTACAAGTTATTTTGGTAAGTTTTTATTTTATATCACCATTTGCTATATTTCATTGTGAATAATTTGATATATAACATGTCATATTACAGGTATATTTTATATTTTTTTTATGAATTAAAAAAAAAAGTTCTGCGCGATATCAGAAAATGGCCTATCACTGAAGAGTGAAATGATCATCACTCGGAGGGTTAATCCTCACTTGTAAATTATATTGGCTCAATTAAAATCATCGTAAAACTTTCTTATGTCACTGAAAAGGGGTTTCAATCTTTTAGTTAGTCCAGCAATCATTAAAGCGAATCAATAATAGTGAAATACGCCTTTTTTACTGTTTGATTCAATTATAAATTGGCATGAATGCATTGAATATTTGTTATGCATTGTAACAGCCATATGTTACATAGTATATACAATTGTGGGTACCAGCACAATTCTATAGAACTATTTTTCTCATATCAAACGAGCAATAATTTATCCTTAAATAACATAAACCACATTTTTTTTTTTAGTTTATTTTGTCATAAGAATACAACAAAATATAATCTAAATTCATATAAGAAGGCTGAGTTAGCAAAAAAGACGTATTTTTTAATACTGGTCTTATTAAATGTGCACTGTTTGACATCTGTTCATAGTCCATCTGAAAAATCATGCTGAATTAACAAATAAGTATTTGAGTGTCCTGGCAGGTGATAGGTGAAGTAGGTCAATACCGATCGTAAACAGGGTGTCTACTGATCACAAAAGTAAAAAAAGTGACACATTTTGTATAATGTCACAGGTGTCATGAAAAGTCACAAAAATCATCTTGAATGTCACTGATTTTTATAAATATTATAATTTGTGCTAAAGAATGAACAAACTTTCACCGACAAGGAAATGTACGATATCAATAGAAATGGTCCTGACACTTCCTACACAAACATTCCCAATACTGATATTAACAATTTTTAATAGTAGTGAGGAATGGTAACTGTACAAGACAAAAGTTCTTTTTGTACAGTAGTGTGCATTACTATTATAATTTACTGTGATAATGGATCATTAAGTTCTTTTATAAATAAATTAACTTAATAGAATAATAAACTACTTTTCTACTATATTTTGGTACTGTACTTGATCAATTATTTTGTACTAAAGTATTACTCTATTTAATGATTCATAATAAATTTTACCATAGATGGAATAGGACAAAATGTCTTATGGATATAATCTTTAAACGTTGACTGTACATTTTTGAACTAAAGATATTTATTAAAATGCCACGATTTTACTGATAAATCCTCCAATCAGATCACCATTTTTCATTATAAAACGTCACCAAAGGTCATATTTTTTCAAACTGACTAACAATAGACGCTCTGATAAATCTTTCCGTTTTTATGAGTGAAGTTATAGGTCTTTGAAAATGTGTCTGATCCTTCGGTCAGCCAGTCCTTGATGGCCAGTGTAAATTCAAACTGTAGTAGTTTACATGATGTATGACCTCTTACACTTTCTGCAGTGGTGGTAAAGATTCGTGGATTTGTATTAAAAATTACTTTACAATGGTAAATATTCAAATACAGTAATTAATACAGTGAATTCAAAATACACAATTCATGTATTTTAAATTCACGCTCTGTATTAACTCGTTCGCTGTGGCTGTTGTTCTGGAACAACCGCGTACCAGGCGTCAGAAGCGGACGACAACCCATGACGATCAGCTGATATAACTTTACTCTAACTAACAGTTTCATAAATATGCTTTTGAGGTTATAGTTGTTCAATTTGGTGATGTGCACATATAGTACAGCAGTGATAGTTTCTATTTATGTATCTTGAATAGTAATTTTAAATAGTTTATAAAATGTACAGAACCTAGAGTACATCATTGACCTAATTTCAGCAGTAAATGTGTTAATGAGAAACTATGAAACAAAATGTAACGGGAATTAAAAAGGTAAAATAATTAAATGAAATTGAAAATTGTGCGCATGGCTTGTGTTGTTTATAAATATTTGACTATTAATTAAATTAACATAATTTTATAAGACACAATTGTAAGACATCTGATTTCAATAGTTCACTTGGTGATTACAGCTCAATCACTGTCTATGTGCAATGGGATCGTAAGTGTATACTATTATTTATGTGTGTCGGTTGATATGAACAAAGCATTTTTAGGTACCGAAATCATATGAATGTTACTTCAAGGAAAGACACATATAATCCAAATAGTTAACACTGAAGTTGTCACCTGAAATGTTCTTCTCATGAGTAATCTAATCAGTTTTTAAAATTACTGTACTTACTTGCACATGTAAAAGCAATAATGTATTGCAAATTATACTACAAGGATTATAATGTGACCAAGTGATTATAAAATCTTACGATCAGTAGAAGCCAAGAAAAAGTTGCTACAGGAAATTGATAAGAACTTTTTTTTATGAAAAGAAAATTCCGATATTTTTAAACTTAGATAAAAAAATTTCTGGCAACCATCTATTATATAATGAATGCAATAAACTACAGGTTTTGCCTGGTAAAATTAAGTTGGTGCACAGTGAAACTAGTAAAAATTCCAGTACTTTTTGTTCCAACTAGGATACAAATTATTAAAACTTAAAGTAAAATGTTTGAATATAGTGTAAAACTAAAGGAGAAAAACAATGGTGTTACAGGATTTGTCACATGTTTCCTCATTTCCTAGTAAACAACCCTCAACTCAGGTACACTTAATGTCAGTAATGAAATGTTGTATATGTCACAAGTACTGATTTAATGCTCAAATTTACAGTGGCCCACAAAGGGTTTCCAGAGGCCAAGCCTCTGTTGGAAATAATGCTGGATATGAAGGCAAAATATGTGCGATACAATGACCCTCGCCCATCTATGCAAGAATTAACTAGACCTAATGCTCTGCAGCGGAATGAGCTGGAAGATTTTAATAAGTTCATCAGAGGGCTTAAATGTGTGTATATGATCCCAGGTCAGCCTAATACTAGAAGGGTGTACAAAATGAATGGTACAAGACAGGCCTGCAGAACCCAAAGGTTGGTACTTCACTTGTATGTACTTTATTATTAATAACAGCAAATGTTGAACTACTACTGCACTAATGGCCTAATTAGCATGTTTGTTTGTGAATTGTTGTAAATTTTGCATTAGTGTTCAAACTAATGAAACAGTGTGTACGTTACAGAACGTCTTGCATGATGTCTTAAAAATGTGTTTTAATATTTGTAAGTGGTATTATCTCTGAGCAGTTACCACAAAGTGAAGTTTCAGGTTAAGTGGATGAAGGGACTTTTTAGTCCTAACTTCGCCTGATTAAATAAAGACATTTTTCATTTCATTTCGAACAACATGCTCTCCAGAGACAGCCATTATTAATCAATGATAACTTAATTGAAATTATTATTACTCAAACACTATGAACCGATCCGATCGTTATTGGAAAGCAGGACTGGAGAGATGGTTAGTTCATAAACGAGTGAAGTAGTTTGTTCGTTATGATAAACTTGTTCAATTCAAAGTGAACAACTGAAGGAAGCAATGGCCAAGTCCTCAGTCATTATGTAACCTAAAACTGTGTGAATGGAACAGAAGTGCTTGTTAGTTTCTTTATGATGCATGAAAGGGTATTGCGCTCACAGCTATATTATACAAACGAACAAACTAGACACAACAAACCATAGCAATGAGGAATTGAATTGAACTATCGAAGTGAGTGTCTATCTTTCAATTTAATGTTTTCTTATGGAGTTAATGGAATGCATTAATAAAAATCAGAATTTTTATCTTTAAAATACCAATTACATGTAATTATGAACATTGACAGAATCAATAAATGTAATAATTTATTTTTTATAATATTAGCAATAAAAATTGAAATTTGAAAAAGATTGATTGAACAAATGTATAAGTATAAATAATAAAAAGTGTCTATAAAACAAATCTCATAACTAACCATAAATCACTCCACCATTGCTTGTCGCATTCATTAGACAAATTGTTACACCCTTTGTTGACTCTTTGTTCGTTATGTCATTTTGAACTAACAACATGTCATTATGTCATTTTGCAAATGAACAACATTCGCCCATCTCTTGAGTGGCGGAGTGTGATTACTGTTTAGGGTTGATGCAATCTTGCACATGCTTTGTAGGCGACTGGTGTTCGACTTTCGTCTCACTCTGCAGTCAGCTTCTGCTAGTCAGCCGTTATTCATTTTGTAAATCTGTCTGCAATTCTAAATTAGTCAGTTCATTGTTTGTATTTAAGTTCCATTACAAATATGGTTCTAATTAAATGTTTATACAGAAAGCCAGATATTGTTCTGCAGAAAATGATATTGTAATTTTGGGGCAAGGAAAAATTGTTTCTCAATTAGACGAGTTCTTCTGCAACCATCTCCTTCGTTCTGCGACAATGTCGTGCTATCGCACGTTATTCTGCTTTGGGGCATATGGCTCTAAAAAAATTTTAATGTATTTGTTATGTTATTATGAGGGGTGTGCGACTAGTTACTTTAAAGTTCAAGTCGAGTCATTGGCATATTTTCGAGCTAGTATTTACAGAAGGGTTTAACCGTTTTCCTTTTTTCATAACTAATATTATATAAGAAACTAAATCAATTCAATTCCTTTATTCACAATTGCACATCATGTACAGAATAGTGTCATTACATTACTTTCTACAAAATCTAGGATACATTTTAAGATATTTATGTACAAAATGCTTCTGTAAATAATTTATATATTAAAAAGAGTTGGCTAAGACTTTTCATAATCTATTCTTACTATAATTTTATTTATAAAAATAATAATTTATCTAATTATAAACTAGTTAGCATACTAAAACAGCTTGATTATACTTTAAATGTTATTTTACACAAATGATATTACAAACTAAACATAACAATATTACAGATTATATTTAAAATATCGGTATATTATTAAAATAAAGTAAAAAACTCCTCCAATGCATACAGTGGCCTGCCCAGCATCATTGATTTCAATTTAGTTTTGAATTTATAAGTCGTCTATTGTTTTAATATCTTTAGGCAGTCTATTAAAATATTTTAGACCTGAATATGATGGGTTTTTCGTATATCATTAATTTATGTTGGTCAAAAACCAGGTCATTTTTATACCTTGTGTTGTATTTATGATTGTCTCCGTTTTTCACAAAATGATTAAAATTTCTTTTGATGAACAGACAAAGCTCAAAAACATACTGGCTATAAACAGTGAAAATACCCAGCTCTGAAAAATGAATCATTCCATTTTAATTTTAACATGATACGAATTGCTTTCTTTTGCAAAATTAGAATTCTATTCAGATTAGCTTTACTTGTACCACCATAAACTATAATACCATAGGCAATATGTGAATGAATTAATCCGTAATAAATTGTTTTGAGTGTATTCAAATTAGAAAATTTTGACATACGTTTCAACGCAAACAAACCGGAAGATATTTTGCTACAAATTTGGTCTATGTGTGAGTTCCAATTTAAGTTTTTGTCTAATTTTAATCACAAAAATGTTGTTTCATCTACATTTTCGATCATTTCTTCATTTAAAAATATATTAATCTTATCCATTTGTTTTTTACTTGAAAATGCAACATATTTTGTTTTTAGTGAGTTCAACAGTAAATTTTTTGAAATTAGATATTGGTTCAAAGATGACAGACTAACATAAGCTGAGGTCTCTATGTCTTCAACTGACTTTCCTGATATTTTCAAATTGATGTCATCTGCGAACAAACAAATGTTCTTAAAATGACTTGTATGGGGTAATCCTCTGATGTAGCACAGAAAAAGTATTGGACCCAATATAGATCCCTGTGGGACTCCATATTTACAGGCTTATGATTTGATTTAACACAGGTTAACTGTTTAAAATTGGAAACAAAATGTAGTTCTACAAATTGTAACCTATCCACGAGATATGTATTGAACCAATTAAGTGCCCTTCCTCTGATTCCTAATTTATGTAGTGCATCAAGCAAATCACTATGCCCTACACTATCAAATGCTTTACTCAGATCTAAGAAAATCCCTATTGTTTCTTACCCTTATCTACAGAATCAATAATTGACTATCATTTGTGTAGCAGCACTAATCACCAATTTCCCGGGACTAAAACCGTGTTGTTCTTTATCAAAAAGATTATTAATTTCTAAGTATTTTGTTAGTTGCATTGACATGGCTCGCTCATAAATCTTAGCAAATGAAGATATCATAGAAACTGGTCTGTAGTTTGATGCACATTCACGTAGGCCCTCTTTAAATAAAGGTTTAACCTTGGATATTTTTAATTTTTTTTTAAAAATCCCACTGATGAATGAGGAGTTAATTAAATGAACAAGAGGTTTAATTAGATACTGTCTAGCAAGCTTAATGACTGGCATCGGTACCTCATCATAGCCTGTTGAGTATTTATTTGGAAAAGACATGATAATTTTTTCAATATCTATTTCTGAAATATTTTTTTGTATACAAAAATTTTTTGTTTGTAATTTAATTGGTTGATCTTCACCAAATGACTTATTTGAGTTAAGTTTTAGTTTTGGCAAGATTTGTGAATCAACCATATTTATATAGAAGTTGTTAAACATTTCTGAAACTATATTAGGATTATTAACAACTAAACCATCAATATTTAAAGCTATATTTTCATAACTTTTCGTCCTCTTGCCAATTTCACTGTTTATGATCTTCCAAGTCTCCTTGCATACATTTGAGGAGCCAGAAATCAATGAATCTAAATACATTTGTTTTTCTACTTTACATTGACTGTTGTATTCTTTGATTTTTACTTTTAAAACTTGTTTTAAATTTTGAGTTAGTTTCTCTACTGAGGCAAGAAATTTTTGAAATTTCATTTTTCATTCTAAGTAAATCTTCAGTTATCCATGACTCTTTTCTATGAATTTGTTTAGTTTTCATTTTAGGATAACATGTATCAAATTAATAAAAAAATATTGAAAAAAATGCATCATACTTTGCCTGGACAGGTGCGTTATATACACTGTACCAGCTTTCTTGTGATACATTTAAGAAATAATTGATTATTTCCCTTGTTGAATTTTCTCTTAAACTTCGTTAAATCATTATTACTGTGTTTATAATCTAAATTTCCATCTATTACAACAAGTTGGGCGTCATGGTCAGAAATATTTGTAATAATACCCTCATCCTTTACACCCTGATTAGGAAAATTGCTTAAAACATGATCAATACAGGTCTGAGCTGTAGTACAGACTCTGGTAGGAAAATCTACCAAACAGTTCATCCCATGGCCTTTCAAAATATTTTTTAAATTTCTACATTCTTTAGAATTTATAAGTGTAATTTATCCCTTATAATAATAATACAATATAATTATAAGTGTTTATATCCCCAACTAAAAAAATATATTCACTTTTTTTGTAATTAAATTTATTAATTTATCCAATTTTTCTTTAAATGTTTCTTCTAAGAAAGTATATTATTAATTGAAACAACGTGGATTATAAAGATTTATCTGTTCACTCATATCACAGATCAGATTTTCTATGCAAGCCAATTATACTGTTTCATAGCCGGCCGATATGTTTATCTGGTGGTTCAGTTCAAAGTGTATTGCGAAAACATAGTGAAGCTTGTTGGCAAAAGCTGCATCCAACCAAACTGATGCTAAAATTCAGGCGTCATCGCCAAATGCAATCATTTGCTTTCAGAATTGCTTTCTCTCAACAAAAAATTGATTGTGTACACGCCAAGAAGAGTGGATCTGTATTCTGTGGGTATTTAATTCAGTAATAACAAGATTACAACTAACCGGAAATAAGCTGTGAATTATATAATCAAACTTGAAAACCTAGATGACAAAGACTGTAGTTCAATCGATTAATAATAATAACTAAGCAGGTTTACTAAAAGTACATTTTAAAGTCGCTTAGGATAAATTAGTTTTTAAATTATGATCAGTAATGAAATATGTGCAACTCTAAACTACTTCGATACATGAGGCTACATTGAACAACAGATAAATAATTATTTCATTACGAGAAATTCATGAAAACCTGGTGTAATCGAATGAAAACCTTAGACGTAGTTGGCTAATATAATAGGTCTAGCCGATATTGACGACACACAGTCTGAAATATCAGCTAAGTGCCAACTAGTGATTCATGTGGTGTAATCGAATGAAAACCTTAGACGTAGTTGGCTAATATAATAGGTCTAGCCGATATTGGCGACACGCAGTCTGAAATATCAGCTAAGTGCCAACTAGTGATACAGTGAAGATTTTGGGCAGCTAAATTATAAACTTATGAATAAAAAACGAGACGTTTGATAAGGCTTCGGTTCAATAAAAATTATTTTCCGAACCTCTAAATTCGTCATATTTTGTTTAGAAAAGGTCTTCCAACATGTTTCTCCCTCATTTGGATTGATTCGTGAATGTTTTACACAGTTTACATGGACGTCAATGTGAACAGGGAACCGTTCAGTGAGTTTACGAATCAAAATTATCGTACCTTACTACCTTTTACACTCCAACAGTGTTATTGTCTAACCTAGTCAGAAAACCGTTCAACAATTTGACAGGAAAAAGTATTGTATGCGCAAATGTTACACACAGTTTTGGCGAGCTAAGGTGTTTACGGAATAATAACTGATAGGTGTTCGCCACAGATGTATATCTATTTTTTATTTGACGCAATATAAATCAATAATGTTGTGTCACACGCTGCTAGAACACCATTACCATATTTTATATGATATAATACAGTATTTTCGTATGTCAAATCATTGGACGATTCCTTGCTCAGATTAAAAAAACAAAATAGACCTCAATCTACTTGCGAGAAATATACGATAATTTCAGTTCCGAAAAGGAGCTGAACGGTTCCTTGCAGGTACGTATACTACAACCGAGATGAACATGCGCCTAGAAAAGATGGGAAGCTAGATTCTAGGGATGTAAAGTGACCCGTTCTCGTCCCCTTTCTTGGGTCATAAAGACATTAACCAGCACTTATGTTTTATTCATGCTATTTTAGGTTAGGTCACAAGTGTCTAGTAGACCCGACAACCAACATATGTGATCGCTACTACAGTAACTATTTGCCATGATCGCTACCTTCCCAGCTCTCTTGTTCACTTTGAATTGAACTAGTTCAAATCATAATGAACGAACTCGTTCACTACGTTGATTAGTTCATTTGACTGTCGTCGTGTACTACCTATTCTTGGGCGTATTGTTTAGTTCATAATTACGTGTACCAAACTGATAACATATGATTAAGGGTAAAATAAAATACAAGAAAACGCACATTTTTTATTCATAACTTATAAAACTGTTTACTCTTAAGACTAAATTAAGATGTAAATCTGATATTTCGTAAAATACAGCTACTCGATCAAATACTCGAAGTTTTGAGTACTCGCACACCCGTAGTTATTATACATTTGTGAATAAGTTTGTAAAAAAAGTAATAGGGGCAAGATTGTACTGGGAAACTGTACAATTATGGATATTTATATTTCTAAGATAGCCATTTTATTTCAAATTTATCCTAGTTTCAGAAAATGTATAGTTATGTTATGATATATAGACAAATACATATTCTATATTAGGGATGGGTCGGCCCCTAAAGTTAGTTCTCGGTTCTATTGGTTAATACAAAAGAACCGGAACCGAGAACCGATGGGAAAATCACAGTTCTGCGGTTCCGGTTCCAGAAAACGTAAATGGGGAGATAGCTTTCGTATCAGAAGTGTTTCAGGTGTGAAAAGTGCTGATACGCAGAACAATCAAACTACATCTGGCCACAAGATAAACAATATATCTTTATCAGAAAATATCTGCCCGTAGAAGGCCACTTCCTTATCAGTACGTGATTTAGCTACGAGGTAAACAAAATATCAAAGTCAGAAAATATTCGCCCATAGTCTGGCCACGTCCTTATCAGCATGTGAAAAGAGGTAGATAACATTAATGAATAGGAATTCACACACAAAGGCGGTGAATTAAAGCGATTCAGTTTTTGTTCCAGAGTCCAGACCTCCTTTCCTCCTGAGCTCAACCCTTGTTTATCGCAACCCTTTCTTATCACTTTCTGCCTGATAAAAAACACCTTTTGGAAACATTCCATTCTGTTTACAACTCGTCTAACATTCTGAAATTAATTATGCTTCTAGTTTTATTCTGTATTTTGAAAAATAAACGGTTTTTATGAAGAACTTAGATATTAGAGTTTATTTATTTAAGCTTTTAATGAAAAAACAATGCATAGAAAACCTAGAGAATTGGATTGAAAAATAAAATTTTCTTAATATTGTATCAAAATTAAACAAAATGAGTATTTAGATTTTTTATTTCAAAATAGTTGAATTTTATTTTAATTAGTTTTTCTTTTTATTGGATTAATGTTTTAAATTGCATTGACTTAACATTTACTGACCCAAAATAGGTAATTATTTCTTAAATTTAAAGCAAAATGTATACTGTAATTTCTAAAAACGTTTATGGTATTATTGGCTGTACAGTTTTTTATGAATGTGAGTAGCATTTAAATTTTCTTAATTCAGTATTGTCACCAATTGAGAAAAGAACCAATAGTTAATAAAAATAGTTTTTTTCAATACTGTAGTTAATAACAATAATATTTTTAAATTATATTATTATTTGTTTTTGCTGTTTATTTTTGATGTTCTACAATTAAATCAACCTCTTAAATTTAGTTGTGGTAATGTCAATCAATTGTTGTGATTTGTTTTTTAATAAGTTTAATTACTAATCCAGGCCTAAAATGGCAGGTTATTTTTTAATTTTCTCTGGGCTTACAAGTTTTAATTTCCTCAAGGTAAATTTCAATTGCATACTAAATTGAGCATTATATTCCATTTAGCTAAATCGTATACTTTTTTTAATTTAAATACTCTCTATGTGAAAAAAATGTAAACAATCATATCCTGAGAATAAATAAAATGTTACCAACTCTCTAGTTATTGGAAATATTGTATGTCATTTCATAGATTTTTAGGGTGTATTATACTTCATAATATTATGTGTTAAGATTTATGAAATATCATATCATTTATTTTATTAAATGTTACTCTATACACTTCAACTCAATTTAATTATCTGAAAATAATTAAATTGAGTTAAAATAAAACATCAGCTGGTTGAAAATAATTAATTATTTTCAACCAGCTGATGTTTTTATTTTAAATATTTTTTTAGGAGAATTGTTGTAACAAAGAAGTTGTAATTAATTATGAGAATAAACAGTTATTTCAACTTTTGTTAATAAGTTTTGTTTAGTGTTTTAAACCTGTCTTTTACTTTAACATTATGTGCTGTTTTTACAAATTGATTCCACATAATTTGTTGATTTGCTGTAAAGAACCAAACCGGAACTAAAAAAAAAATGGAACCGATCCATCACTATTCTCTATAACCTTATACATTACGAAATTCTAAAAATATGTTGCTATGATAACCTATAATTATGAAAATTCATAAAAATTCTAATATACATGAGACAGAGTTTTAACATATACTAAAATTTACAGAAAAACATGCTCTAGAACATAATTAAAAATGTGAATGGTTACTATAGTGTTCATTGGGTGTAAGCCTCGGAGGTAATAAAGATCTACAGAATGTTTCTTCCTTGAAGTAAAAATGTTCATTTATTTTTGCTGAGACACTATATTGTATTATAATGTATGTTATATTTCAACTATTCATGATATTAGGAGGTTACACAGTGATTTGCATTTATTTTTAGATAAAATAAAGTGAAAAATAAAAAGTTTTGAATTTTGTGTTAAATTGGAACGGTAGTTTCTAGATAATCTGATTCTTCTGATGTTCCGAATGTCTGAAGACTTATTCAGTAAATTTTCCAACATTTCTAAGTTCCTAAAAAATAAATAAAGTAATTACATATTTATAATCATTTTTATATGATTATACATATAATGCTAAAATAGATCGATAATTACTTTGTAAATGGAAGCAGTGATAACGCTGGCGTGACATCAAGATAGCGAAACTAGTCTTCTGACTCAGAGCCGCTTTGCTGTGTTCAATGATTTTGTTGACTTCTCCTCTCTCTCCCCCCCCCCCCCCACTACTGTAATATTTCCAACAAACATAAATGCCAATAGGTCGGGCAACTAATGATGTTTCCATGGATACCACAATCGTGTTGCAAGCTTTATAATTTTGTACTAACAAAATTATTTTCTGAAGTAATAAAAAGCCTACGCAATTACGCTCATTGCAATTTTTATAGAACCCAAAGTGAGCGCAATTACGTGCATTGCCGCCTAAGAGTGTTTATAACAGATTTATTTTTTGGGGGGGGGGCATGTTATGGACTGATTACTCTTTTATGCTTCTGACTCCGCAGGTACTGTTGAAAATAGGGGTCGGAGACCTCAGGGAGCTTTGTTCAATGTTTTGGTTTTTAAAAGTTGTTCAGTTCTGGGCATATAACAGTGGAACAGCATGTGGAATTGACTGAATACCATCATTTATCGGTAAAGTTGTAATTTAAATCATTGCGCTTGCGCTTGTCACCCTTTTATACTGCAGTTTATTGTCCGGAGAGTTTTCATCTATTTGGAAGTCAGCACTTGCATGGCCGGATTGTTGTTATATGAATTAGCGATGGGTCGGTTCCATTTTTTTTCTTTTTTCGGTTCCGGTTTGGTTCTTTACTGAAATTGGTTCTCGGTTCTTAGTACTTTTGAGTAAGTCTCAGAAAATTTTTCTAATATCTACGCCAGTGAATGAACAAATTATGTGGAATCAGTCAGTAAAAACAGTGTATAGTATTTTGGTGATTTCTCCACTATAAAGTATAATGCACCCTAAAAATCTATGAAATGACATACAATATTTTCAATAACTAGAGAGTTGGTAACATTTTATTTATTCTCAGGATATGATTGTTTACATTTTTCACATAGAAAGTATTTACTTTAAATTTAAAAAAGTAAACGATTTAGCTAAATGGAATATAATGCTCAATTTAGTATGCAATTGAAATTTACCTTGAGGAAATTACAAAACTTGTAAGCCTAGAGAAAATTAAAAAATAACCTGCCATTTTAAGTCTGGTTTAATAATTAAATTTATTCAAAAACTAATCACAACAATTGATTGAAATTACCACAACTAAATTTAAGAGGTGATGTAATTGTAGTACGTCAAAAACAAATAATAATATTATTTTAAAATGTTGTTGTTGTTTGTTTGTAACTTATCTGAGATAGATTCTATCAACCTAACAGAAATTAAACTCACAGAAGAAGAAAACATCTTTTAGGACAATCATTAAAACACAATATTAATCTTGATTTCAAGAAAAATATAATCCAAGACAAACTTAAATTTACACGTTGCAATCAAAAACACAGACACTACAGATCAAGACCCACTACAACACAATTTTATTCATTAACTGAACTAAACAACATTAAATCAAACCAAATCACTAATACAAAAAACATCAAAACAAGAAATGAAATTGATAAGACAAGAAACTATCTAAGATAAGTTAAAAACAAACAACGCTATTATAACATAAGCAGACAAAGGAAACACAGTTGTCATGATTAAGAAAGAAGATTATGATAAAAAAGTTATGGACTTTATCAATGACAATGAATTCATCAAATTAAACAAAAATCCAACACAAGACTACTTGAAGAGAACAAATGATACAATAACACGCTGTAAAACTATCAGAAGCAGAACAAAATAACCTTAAAATGATTAACTCAAAGGCACCACAAATGAAAGGATATACAAAAACACATAAACCCAACATACCAATCAGACCTGTAGTTAATTTTCGAAACGCACCAACAAACAAATTATGTAAATATCTGAACAAAACTATACAAAATAACATTATTTGGAATACAAATTATAACATAAAAAATACAAAAGATCTCGTCAACAAGATTAATAACATACACATACCTAAAAACAGTTTATTTCTTTTGACATAAAAGACATGTATTCAAACATACCCACTCAAGAAACATTACAAATTCTAGAAAATGATTTGAAGAAAAATTTCACATTGAACAACCAAGAAATAAAAGACATCACAATATTAACCAAATTTCTACAGATCAAAATTATTTCCTATTTAATACAACATACTACAAACAGGCAAATGGTCTAGCAATGGGTTCCCCATTATCAGGTCTTCTCTCAAATATATTTATACAAAATCTGGAAGAAAATAAAATAATGTACCCATCCAACCCGTTCAGAAACAAAATTATATACTGGTACCGATTTGTTGATGACATTATTTGTTTATTTGATGGAAACTTGGAAGAAAGTAATGATTTTTTATCTTATTTGAATTCTATGTTCCCCAAAATAAAAATCACTAAAGAAACCCAAACTGATGAAATCAATCCATTACCAAAACCAACAATAAACAGTCATTCAAAATCGACAGAAAATCGACACAAACCGACCTTATAATACCATCTACATCTAATCATCCCTGGCAATAAAAATTATCAGCTTTCCATCCTATGATTAATCGTCTGATAAACATACCAATGAACGAGAAACACTTCAATGAAGAAAAAAATATAATAAAATATTTGGCAATAAAAAGCGGATACAAACCAAACATGATTGACAAACTAATAAGAAACAAAAAGAAGAAAAGAAATAACACTTCAACATATCAAGACCCAAAGAAGATCAAATTTATAAACGTACCATATAACACAAGCCTAAACAAAGCTATTCGAAAAACATTTCAAAACACAAATTACAAACTGTTTCTCAACACGCAACAACACATTCAAAATTTTAGATTAAAAAAATCGCAAAAAGAACACAATGATGACAACATTTACAACAAATCAGGTATTTACAAAATTAATTTTACAGAATGTAATAAATTCTACGTTGGACAAACTGGAAGGCTATTGAAAACACGCTTTCAAGAACACATACAAGCTCTCAGAAGCTATAAGACAACTGCAATGAAATCTACCTTCGCCAAACACTTGGTCTCTACATACCACATGTACACAAAAATTGAAGAAAACATGAAAATATTAAATTTTATGAAAAAAGGCAAGAAAATTAATGCAACAGAAGAATTACATATATATTTAGCACAATAAGAAAGTCCAGTGAACATATTGAACACAAAAATCAATTATACAAACCCAATTTTTGATAAGATTTGAAACATTCAAAATTATTATTAAAAAATATCACCAACTTATCCATATTCATCAATACAGTAAAACCTCGCTAACTCGACACTTTGTGGACCCAGGCGTTGTCGAGTTATCCAGAACATTAATGTACAGTAATTGTAATGGGTTTTACTAAATGAACACACAATGAATTTGACTACAGTATATACATAAATTTATTACTTACATATATGCAGCTGTTGTTTGAACAATCCACAAAGAAAACTTGAATGTCAAACAATTACAATACACTAACTAAATTCGTTGGAAAAATTGTTTTATTGAGGATTGTTTTTCATGGCTGCTTCGTCACGTAGTCGCCGGATGAATAAAATGTCCATCGCAGACGATCCTTGTTGCTCCAAATAACGCAAGGCTCCTTCGAAGTACTTCACACCGTCACTATGACTCATCTTCTCTTCTTGATTACTCCTTTCCGTGTCATCTTTTGAGTCGCCTTCTTCCTTCTCTGCTCCTTGGTTTTTCACGGCAGCAATAATTTCATCTTCTCCTAGTGGTTCGCTGGCCCCATCTAGATCCATCCACTCTCTGACATCATCTTCCACGGTATCTTCACATCTAGGAATCTTCTTCATAAGTTCGATCAAATTAGAGGCTTCATGATCCTCTCTCTTCTCCAAAAATTCATTTCCCAAATGATCCAAAAGTTTCCTCCACGAGCGAACAAGAGTTATTGGTTCTAGTTCATTCCAACATTGATTCAACCCGCCAATAACGTCCAATAAATCAATCTTTTTTAGCTTAGACACTAAGTCATAACCTTCTTCCATGCCTAGTATTAAAGATGAAAGTAGCTTACGTCGATATCTTTTCTTCAAAGCTGCCAGAACGCCTTGAAATTGGTGTACGAGAGATGTGACGTTAGGTGGAAGAAATATTGCCTTAATATCTTTGTCCTGTAAATACTGAGTGTCTGGATGAGTAGTGGCATTGTCCAGTAGAAGAACTGCTTTTCTTGGAAGAGTTTTTTCTCCAAAAACCACTCAACCTGGGGTACGAATTGTTCGAAAAACCACTCTTTAAAAATTGATTCACTCATCCATGCGTTATTTTGACTCCTATACCATACAGGCAAATCAAATCCATCGCTTGTAGACTTTACATGTTTGAAACATCTAGGCTTCTTTGCTTTTCCAATCATAGCAAGCTTAAACTTGTGTTCTCCAGTTGCATTGCTACACGCGAGAATAGTGACTCGTTCTTTACTTTTCTTGTAACCTGGAGCGGACTTCTCACTTTTTAAAGCTAAACTTTTAGCTGGGAGCATGCGATAGTTTAGGCCACTTTCATCACAATTATAAATCTGATCACTAGTAAGTCCTTCTTTTTCTATGAGTTCTTGAAATCTTTTCTTAAACTCACCAACAATTTCAGGGTCAGCAGATAATTTTTCACCGCAGATGCTGATTTGCTTAACACCATACCGCTGTTTCCACCTGTCTAACCATCCATTACTTGCTTTGAACGCAGGATCTCCGTCTTCTTTTAATTCTTCGTAAAACTTCAGTGCTTTTTCTTGAAGAATAGGCCCTGATATCTGCGTTCCTTTACCCCTTTGCACACGAAACCACTGATGCAAAGCCTCGCTGACTTTTTCATGTACGGCACATTTCATTGTTTTTCTGTCCTTAATTGAGTCTGTACAAATTCTCTTTAAGCACCACGATTCAATCTTCGATTTTTTGTTTTTCCAACCAAGCACTGTAGAACGCCCAACATTTAACTCCAACGCAATTTTATTCGCATTTTCACCCTTTTCCAGTCTCTTCAACGCATCGAATTTCAGTTCCATTGCTTCCTCCAACGCACCGACACTTGCTTCCTCTTTTGCGATGACATGTCTCCGATTTTCTTGTTAAAACTCACAACTTCAATACTTCAATCACAACTAGACGAAAGACACTTACTGTCTAGAACGACAAAACGACTAGCACAAACAAAGCGACCGATCACGTTCACCGCCAATGCTAAACTGAGCAGACAAAAAGAATATGCGGTAAACAGTTAGGAATGTGAAAGCGGCGACAGCAGGTAGGAAAACAATAGCGAGCTACCTTCCCCCCCCCCCACCACTAGCCGAGGGTAGACGAGACCGGGTCTTTGACCCGAGGCAGCCTAAAAGACACGCTAGATCGACTTGCCTTCCCCCTCGGCCATTTCGACCGTTCTTGAGTCAACATACAAATAATGAAAGCTAATTATAAATTTGCACCCATCTGTCCAGTGTCGAGTTACCCAGACTGTCGAGTTAGCGAGGTTTTACTGTATTTACAAAAACCACATGTTTTACAATTTTATTTAAAGAATTATTATATACTTAATTTAATCATTTAATTTACACTTGAAAATGTTAAAGGGTACTCAGTTTGAATTTTATTACATCCTAAAAATACGTAAGTAGTCCTAATTTTTAACTTTATATTACTGGAAACTATTTTTTTTTTTTTTTTTTTTTTTTTTTTTTTTTGATAGTCATGAGGTAAAAAATTTTAAGCGTATAAATAAATATGAGAGAAGATGAGAATTTAGTTCTATCCAGCAAATAATAAGTTACATAAATTTTCATATCTTTTTAGGGTGTAAAAAATTATAATATTCTTAACAAAGGATAGTTATTAAAAGGTACTAAAGATTATTAAAAATCTGGAATGAAAGCACCTGTATATGTCCGCTACATTCACCGGCCGCTGAGTTGTGTATGTGCGGCACATGGATTTGAGCGGTGAACATACATATTATTCACCAGTATTCAACCTAACTTTCCGAACAAACCACTAACGTGATTGTAAAAAGTTTGAAACAAAAAAATTAGTTCAACTCTTTATCTAAAAGTTTCTCGCTTGTGAAATTCACTTGACATAAAAATAAAAAACTTCCTCACAGGTCAACTTTTTAATGACATTCACTACAAATTAAAAGTCATCGAAAAAGTCAGTATGTTAGTTTAATATGATACCGTTGTTTGTAAATTTTTAAAATGTTACCACCATGATCTGTAAACATTACTCTATATTCCTCAAAAATTAAAAAATTGTTTGAGGTACCTAAGAGTTTTAAAACACGGTGTACTTGTTAAGCAATCAGACTAACTAACTTTCTAGTCACTCACCACTGGTTTTTTGTTTCTCGCCCCAACTGTCATAGCCGCCAGTGGCCTCACTGCCCAATATGCAGCTTAAATGGCAATAGTCCCTCTATGTATATTCTGTGCTCGCAGGGAAGGTTCTATGCTCAGTCCTCTTAATACTGACATGGCATCCGCTCAATGGTTGCCATCTGTGTGGGCACAACTAGAGAAGACTGGGTTGTCCATGTTGGGTGGTAGTTAGGGTTGGAATGTTGTGTAGGGAAGAGAATTGAATAAGAGGCTTGTCAATGAGCTGAAAATAAGACCAATATTATATGTTCGGATTCCACATAAAGCTGTTGGTTCCTTTAGTTGCCATGGATATTGCGCTATAAATCAATGGCTTTTTCTAAGGAACAGTCTAGTTCCTTAGTAACAATGACTCATTTGCCCCTCATATTCGCCTATATCTCTACGATCGGTGTCTTAGTAATAAACAATAATAATGTGTTATTATTTCTACAGCTCATTAGTTACCACAATATGTTGTTATAATAAGTCCTAAGTCACTAGTTAAAATTTACACCAGACTCCATGAATAGAAATCACCCTATGGTTGATGGAATCAAAAGTAATTCCATAATGTTGGTATATATTTTTTACATAATAATAGTAATAAATGTAAAATCAACTTTTCAGATTTACTCTTGATGATGGAAGAAGTATTACCATTGGTGAATATTATGAGCGAGAAAAACGCTACCGATTGAAGTTTCCAGACCTACCAAGTATACATGTTGGCCCAACCAACAGAGATGTCTGTTTACCGCCAGAGGTTAGTTTGCTATTTTTTTATATTGTGCCCTTTGTTACGTCTGTAAATAAATTTTTTTTAATTCATATTTATCAGTGCATGAATAGGTACTGTAAATTTGAGATTTGCGATCCATAGGCGGACTGGGTCTGACAGTGAACAATTAATTGTCATTGCTCTCCACCTACAGACTCAGTCTGACCCACATTATGATTGTCATATCTCAGTCCTAATTCCTCCCTGAGGTTTCCAAGATCAATTAGTCATATTTATCATATTTAATTTTCTTACTATGAATAGACACAATGAACATTTTTTTCACTTTTTCAAATGTTTATGTTTTGTTTTGAAACTGCTGATTAGTTATGTGCAACATTTGTTTTTTGTCAGTTATTTTTGTCAAAAAACAAACCTATACAATTGCGTGTTGATTTTACTCTAATTTATGAATTGTTGTGTTCTTGTTTAATATAAATTTTGAATATCTCTTATAACTATGAAATAGTCAAAATGATATGCTTACAATTATGGGTAGTCTAAAAGAATAACTTTACTGTCATCGACACCAATACAGATGTATAACAACAGTTAGATACAGGTAACTTTACTGTCATCCACACCAATACAGATGTATAACAACAGTTAGACACAGGTAACTTTACTGTCATCGACACCAATACAGATGAATAACAACAGTTAGATACAGGTAACTTTACTGTCATCCACACCAATACAGATGTATAACAACAGTTAGACACAGGTAACTTTACTGTCATCGACACCAATACAGATGAATAACAACAGTTAGATACAGGTAACTTTACTGTCATCCACACCAATACAGATGTATAACAACAGTTAGATACAGGTAACTTTACTGTCATCCACACCAATACAGATGTATAACAACAGTTAGATACAGGTAACTTTACTGTCATCCACACCAATACAGATGTATAACAACAGTTAGATACAGTAATTTAGTATTATCAACTATATCTTGTTAGATACACACTATTTGCTTTTTGAACAAGGAGCAAGAGTTCATACCCCCCCACCCATACACGTACTTTGGTACTGACCCACCTTCCCACGTACCCATAAACATACTGTGGTACTGACCCACCCGCCCACCCATACACGTACTGTGGTAACTTTACTGTCATCCACACCAATACAGATGTATAACAACAGTTAGATACAGGTAACTTTACTGTCATCCACACCAATACAGATGTATAACAACAGTTAGACACAGGTAACTTTACTGTCATCCACACCAATACAGATGTATAACAACAGTTAGATACAGGTAACTTTACTGTCATCCACACCAATACAGATGTATAACAACAGTTAGATACAGGTAACTTTACTGTCATCCACACCAATACAGATGTATAACAACAGTTAGATACAGGTAACTTTACTGTCATCCACACCAATACAGATGTATAACAACAGTTATATACAGGTAACTTTACTGTCATCCACACCAATACAGATGTATAACAACAGTTGGATACAGGTAACTTTACTGTCATCGACACCAATACAGATGTATAACAACAGTTAGATACAGGTATATTCAACTAAAAACAATTGTCAATAAGCTTACTTATTAAGTTTTATTACATGCATATAAAAAAAAGTTCACATCGCTAGAAAATTAAGTTCTAGCAATTCTTTGGTACTGTAAAAACATTGATCAATAAAAAAAAATCTGTTGATACAATTTTATATTGCTTCTCAGGGAGATTCCTTATCTTCATTGTAGGGATGGACGAGAGGAGATTTTTAGGTTCGGGAGGGAAACGAGAGGGAAATTAATTTCCTCCCAAATTTCGGGAGGGAAACAGGAGGGAAATTAATTTCCTCCCAAATTTCGAGAAATTTTCCCCAAATTTCGAGAAATTTTCGGAGGGAATTTTTCCCAGCTTATCATACATTAATTTTCAAACTTAGTAGATAAAACAAATAAACCAAATCATTTTATAGTAATAATAATTAATTGGTATGTGATCTAGTAGGAAATTCAACCATTAATGTTAAGGCACATATGTACTCCTTATTTTATTAAATCTTTTTTATTTTTTGCCTGCTATCCACAAAACAGAAAAAAATCAAACAGGTTTAGACTAAACAATAACAGATTACACACTTAATAAACAAAGCAATCTTATTTGATATAACTGAATTAAAATTGTTAATTTTAATTAAAATCATCATAAAAACTAGACATGGATGAATTCTTCAATTAATTAACTGAACTACATTATAACTAGGAACTGAAGTTGCACACAGAGCCAGCATCTTGGCAGTCCCTTCCTTATTCCCCTATTCCCTCCCCCCAAATTCTCACGGATAAACTTAGTAATTATTACTGCACATGTATTGACTATTGTAGAGATGTGCATTTGTTTTAATTCTATTAATAACTGCCGCTGTAGTCATAAGAAAGCAACCTCTATTTCTTCTCTGTGATTGTCAACTAATCACACAGGCGGTCGATCTGGTTTATCTGGTAGTTCCGATCACGGTAGCGAAGCTTTTGGGCAAAAGCTGGATCAAGTGATTCTACGATTCAGGCGTCATCGCCAAACACAGTCGATTGCTTTCAAAATTGTCGCTTTTCAACAAAAAATTGATTTTGTATACGCAATAAAAAGTGGATCTGTAGTTATTTTATTCAGTAATATAATAATGGTTATAATAAACCGGAAATAAGCTGTGAAATATAATAAAATTTGTAAATCTAGATGCCAAAATACCGGTAGTTTAATGGATCGATAGTAATAATTTAATAATTGTGCACCTAAATATAAATTTAAAAGTCGTTTACGATCAATTATTTTTAATAAATTATGATCGGTAATGAATGTGTGCAACTCGAAACTACTTCGATACATAGAAAGATAATCATTTCATCACGAGGAATTTCTGACGTATTGGAGTGACAACGGTATACGTAATCGGCAAATGTATGCCTAGCCAGACGAGATGCAATCTGAAATATCAGCTAAATGCCAACTGGCAACTGGTGATACAAAGTAGATTTGTGCAGCTAAATTATAAATTTATGAAATATACACAAGAAGTATGATAAAGTTTCGGTTCAATAAAAATTATGTTCCTTATTGCTAAATCCGTCCGTTTTAATAAATAAATAATAATATAATCTTTGATTTGGATTGAATTGTTTTGCATTTAACATCGACGTACTAGTAACAATTATGATCAGGGAACCGTTCACTGAGTTCACAAATCAAAATTATCGTATTGTAATACATTTTACACTCCATCTGTGTTACTTTCTAACCTAGTCAGGAAACCGATCGACAGTCTGACAGAAGAAAATATCGTATGCCTGCAAATGTTACATGCACATTTGGCGATCCAAAGTGTTCACAAACAGATTATTAATTGACATTCGCTACAGCTATATCTACTTTTTTTTATTCAATTGAAAATAAATAAATATTGTTACGTCGCACGATACTTGAACGCCATCACGATATTTTATATGATATGATACGATATTTTCTTCTGTCAAATCATTGGATGATTCCCTACTCAGAGTAAACACCTAAACGGATCACAATCACCTCACGGGAAATATACGATAATTTCAATTCGGAAACGAGCAGAACGGTTCATTGTATGTACATGAGAGAAATGGACTTTTGCCATGGGAAGGAAGATTTGTTGTTTTGTTGGACAGTAAAGTGACCTGTTCTCGGGAGCAGTTTGATTGAATGATTTTACGTTACTGACACACACAAACATTGGAATATAGGCCCACTCAGTTTTCGTTCATTATCATTTGGGTTTCGGTCAACAGTTCTGTCCTTTACTAGATTTGTTTAGTTGGATCATAGATCTCGGTAACTTCAACTTGTTCGACTTTAACCCTAGCTGTACTGTCTGGTTTTACCAGCAATACACACCAGATTTGTGTCACTTTGTAAGTCTTGGGATTATTTTTTTTTCACCTACTAATAAATATCAAACTATATGTTGTTATATATCATTATTTTCAGAATTTAACGAGAAATAAAAATAAAATAACATCATATTTTTTTAACTGTTCAAAAATTAAACAAAAATAAAAAAGACAAAAATTGCGAAATTTTTGAATTTTTTTTTTTCGTTTTACCCCTGAAATGTGATAATAAACAAATGTTTCCATGGTAATCGATATGTTTTTTCTATAGAACAGTTTATCTACTTCAAAAATACGTATAATATGATATACTTTATTCAATGAATATTCTCAAAATATTGCAAGCAGTAAACACAAACAATAACACAAATCAGCTGACGAAAAATACTGTTGATGTTGTAGCAAAGAAAAAAAATAGCTGCTTCACTCAAATTGTTGTCATAGAGTACCAAATTAAAGTATGCTTCTTTCTGCACATTTTGAGTACTATAACAACCGTTCCATACCAATAGTGACTCAATAACGGCAAATTACGAAAGGCATGCACATCGACGTCAGAGGCGTCGACGGTATCGGCAAGCAGGTGCCGATCGACGCCTGAGACGTCGTTGGTACTGGTAGGGTTAATAGTTTTTTTTTTTAGCATCGTGATCCGGATATCTCATTCACTTAGATGAGCTTTGTCAAATGAACGGGTCGTGAGAACGTCACATCTACGTTCGACCCCAACTGTCGACTCCGACTGTCAGTCGTCAGTCACTACGTAACTTCACTGCCACACTATAAGCAATAAATTACATTCCACGGTAATCGAGACACAAGCCTATCATAATTTTATTAACCTTTCATTTTAATTTATATTGATTGAAAAAATCCGAACTTGACCATGAATGTCGATTATAACCGTGTTGTTGAGATCGAACTATTTAGTTGGTTACATCTTAGAAAAACTCTCGAATGGAATTCCCGATCGTAACAAAATTTCCTTCTCGCAGGACGAGAATTATAATTTCCCGGGGAATTCCCGAAATTTCGAGACTCGTCCATCCCTACTTCATTGGTAGTTTATTTAAAAGTTTGACAGACAACATTTAACACGTCAAGTGCCATGTCGTTCCGATCAGCACGGCAACTGTTGTTTCATAGTAGTGGTGTGTCAGCCGATCGGAACGACAACTGTACCAATAAAAGGATTTAATATAACAACAACAAAACAAAAGTTAATTATGATAAAAGTACTTTTTAAATATAAAAAAGTACTTTTATCATCAACTGGCACTACCTATCGGATAACCTATTAACGTTTTTAACAAATCCAATTTCCAAAGAGAAATATTGTTCTTTTCACTTAGTTACCTAATTATTGCTAAGTAACAAATTTAAATCCACTAATTTTTGTCATTCCGATTGGTATGACAGTACAGTTTACAAGTCTACTAATCCGCAGCTAGAGGGAATTATAATAAAAACAACTATTAGTAAGTTATTGTTGTTACATATATTTATTAAATTACATTAAAAATACCTGGTTTTACAATAAAATTAACATTATTGAAAATTGGAATAGTTAATGTTGATTTTGTTCCTCAAAGCAAATTTTGCATGTGACAAGACAGTTAGCACGATATGTTGTTACTCGTGTTATATTTTTGGCTTTTTTCTGTTGTTTGTTGATGCTATGCGTGTAGCTTATTTTACATTCCCTTCACAGGTGTCTCTTGATTTTTCCAACTCCAACAAACTTGTTTGATTCCTTGAGGTAGTGATGTCCTGTTTGTTTTACTGGAGGAAGTAGACCAATCTGGAAGCTCCATTAGATTCATGCAGATGCTTTCTTAATATCATTTAGGGACAACCTTATGAAGCGCGGGAAACCTGTATTATTCGTCTTTGAAGCAGAAAAAAAAGAATTTCTTAGTCAGCCAATCGCCCGAACATGTCATTTTACAGTACATTTTTGTTAATGTAGAATTACATGTCGCACCGATCTTCCGACTTTTCAAACATATATAAATAGAAAGTAATGTTAGATATTTAATCTAGTATCTATTTTATATGTGCATACCAAAAAATACCAATCGTGTTTGTGTATATGTATATATATATATATATATATATACATATACACAATGACGAATAAAGGTTGGCACTACAGGGTATGTTGCTCCGATACTGCCTTGAACATGTTAAACTATTGTGAGATTTAGAATATTTACAAAGCTGTATTTGCAAATCTTGGTTCTTTGTTATAACAATGCATATTGATGGCTTCTTTATAACTATACAAGTTTTTTTAACATTTAAAAAAATGTGATGTATATACAAAGATGGAAGTGACATAGCTCTCAGCTTCACAAATAAAGGTTTAGTTTGGGCTCTAGGAGGTGCTCCACTTTAATGCAAACTGCCTTCTTTTGTATTATAAACACTTTTTGGGCCACTTTAAATTTGCCCACAACAGAGCACTTATGTGGGTGGCTATGTATGTATACATAGTATACAGTGAATAAAACTTGAGTGAACTCAATATTTTGTAGTCTTTGCAAACAAAAGAAACCCTTTGCTATACTGGCACATACATTATTAATATGATCATACCAACTTAACTTATAATCCAATAAAACACTCAGAAATTTAAGAGTAAATACAGTTTTAAGTGCTGTTCTATTTGGAAAGGCAATATGCAAGTTCTGGATCTTATACATTGTCCCTTGGAAGACACAGTCAAATCATTAATAAAAATATTAAAAAACAAAGATCCCAATGACGATCCCTGAGCACCTAAACTTTACTTTCTTACTTGATGATAAATCATCATTTAAGTGAACAAACTGTGTTCTGTTTTGAAAAAAATGATTCTAACAATTTAAAAAATAAACCATAATGTACTAGCTTCTGTAAACGTATATTGTGTAACACAGTATCGAAAGCTCTTGAGATGTCAAAAGATCTAAAAAAGATAAGTTTTCTATTTTCGATGTTGTATAAAGTATATTTGATCATGGTTGTAACAGCTCCTGATCAATTTTACTCCTGTTGGTCCTGAATCCAAATTGTTTGTTACAAAATAATTCATTTTCCTCAACATATAAGTATATTTAAATACAAAACAGAGACATTGAAGTAGCTATATTTGAAGAGGATATTGATGATGAAGATTTTGATCCAGATTTTCCTTTATCCGGAGATGAAGTATTATTGAGGTGAATTTGGATGATAAGATACAGAAGATCTACAACTGTTAGTAGTACTGTATTGTTGTTGTCAACTTCTGACGAATCATCATCCGTCAATTCAGTGCAAAAAGTTTTATACGAGCATGTCTGAAACATGTTCACCTATTTTATTATTGTGAAATAAACCTAATTTTTTTTTTTTTTTTTAGTTATTTTTCAACTAACATCAATTTTACTACCACAGAAATGGTTTATGTCAAAAGTACAGTAAGCAAGCAAACTAAAGCTGACAGGCTAAGTACAGCCTAATCTTCATTTTGTGTTATTTTATTTAACAACAAACAGAACTTTATGAGTTGTTTTTATAACTACTGTTAAGTATTGCTTTGATTTTTTTTATTATTAGCTCCTAATACAAGCTTTTATGTAGAGGTAGTATTTATTGTTATTATTGTTTTCATACAACTATACATGGATGAATAATGGTTTAATAATGTGAATCCACTTTGAAAATAAGTCTGAGTTTCATAATTCTTTGGCAGTAATCATTTTGTTTGGTACTTTATTAAGGTGCACAAGAGAACACATGCCTATATTGAAGTTGTTCTGCTAGGAATAATTTTAAAACTTTTTTAAGCTCTGCGAGATTCTGGCAGGTCAGGTGGTAAACCGAAAACTGGACGAAAATCAAACAGCAGTCATGGTTAAGGCAGCTGCAAGGCCTGCTGATGAAAGAAAAAGACGAATTATGGAAGCGGTAAGGTCAAGTCAGTATTTTGTTTTACAGGGTGTTTATAAAAATCCCTTCAAGAGTTAAGGATATGATTACTTTCGTGAAAACCAAGAAAAAAGTTATCTTAAACACATGTACAAAACACCTAGTAAAAAATTCTTCATACTTGTGTATTTTAAATATATTTCAATGTTTCTTTCTTAGTTTAAAAAATATCTAACTGCTCTAAAACATTACGTAACCTATTTTTGTTTTAGTCATTTTTTTAGATCTAAAAATAAATCTACAGAAAAAGATTTTGAAAGCGTTTTTTTCATTTTACCATTGTATAATGTTAAATATTTTTTTAGAATATTCAGATATTTTTATATTATAGCCCATGAAATTACAAATAGAAACCACATATAATGTGTTTGTTTAGCCCCAAAAATAGGCAGCAATTTAATTTTTAGTAGTTATTATTTATTTTTGATTTTTTTTCTTTTTCTAACTTCCAAACATCTATTTATTTATTTTTTTTTATTTTTATTTTAATTTATTCATAAGACGCCGATCGTCAAGATATGGGCGAATATGGATTTCGAATGAGTGTGATGAGTGTTGATGAGCGAATGTAATCATTGTTACAAACTAAGGCCGACTATTCCTTAGAAAGTGTCATTAATTAATAGCCCAATGACAAATGAACAGCCAGTGGTTATCAGCTGATTCTTCTCAAAATGTATTATGACTCTGATTGGGATCGAACTGACAACCTTTAGCACATAAAGCTGGGAATGTGTTTAGCACATCTTTTTCTTGTCTTACCTTAAACTGATCCCAAATTGTAACCATTTATGATAACACTCAAAATATCAACCTCTATGATCAAAACATGGATTACTAAAACAAGTGGTAAAACAGCTGACAATAGTACTGAAGTTGTTCTGCTGTATTTCAATTTTTTGGCATTATTGGTTGGTTTTATGCCTTTCATTTAGGCAGGCTGTATGCTACTTCTCTCCCACTATGCTGGGACAATAACAGTCATAAGTACCTTTAGAAGTACAAAAAGTCTCTAAAAACGACTCCTGACAATTTTCATGCTATTCTTACAATTAAAAAACTAATTAAAAAAACTATCTAAAAAAAAGCTAATTAAAAACTATTATTCTTACAAATCGCTCACAGTGACTATACTATTAAACGGTTAAGTTTCCATATTCTGCTGTTTTATAAATCCAGACATAATTTAGTAGGGTGTAATTATAATTGTACAACTTCTTTCTAAGAATTTTAATAATAGCTTAGTTTTACCTTTATTTCCCCCTAACACATACTAAGGCATATTATTAGTCCATGAACAAATGCTTGTCAACCAACTGAAATTTCCATTTATTCTGCAGATGAGGAATGCTGGATTCAACAGAGATCCATGTATAAAAGAGTTTGGAATTTCTGTGAGTGAAAATTTCGAAAAAGTCAATGCCAGGATTTTGGATGCCCCAAGCCTTGAATATAGAGGATCCCAGGTTTGTAACATATTATTATCTTGTTTATAAAAATTGTAATAAAATATATTTGATTATTTTTAAAGTAACGATTTATAGTATTACTTTTTATATTACATTATTGTAATATAATAGTTATGTCTTAGGGGTCTGACAGTTACTATGGAAATGATGGTGCTAGATTGAAAAGTAAAGACTACATTTCCTTATTGTAATTTATTGCATGTTGCAGTTTTCTATTTAATTTGTTTTTTTTTTTCTGTAAACTTTGCCTTCACCCTCTTTATATGTATCCTGAACATTAGGCAATATGTAATTATGTAACCCTTCTGTAATCATTCTTACATTTTGTCACTAATGTGTTATAATTGTCATTTGTTTACAGAGTGTACATAAAATGTTGTTTAAAACCCTGTAATGTAATATAATATTTGTATTTGTGGTAGGCAAGAGTAGTTTTAAGTAGGCAGGTTAATGTGAAGTAATGAAAGAAATGTAAGAAAAGGGTCTAAACTGACGCCCAGAAATGACTTAAGACGGCATGTATGGTGAGTTTATTTATATGAACCAATAAGATTTGAGTCTTGGTGGGGTGTGATATTCATTATGATCAAAGATTTTTCCTTCTTTCTCTTGTCTTTAGGTTGGAATAAATGTATGTTTAACACGATTAAATATTTACAAAATTGTCTTTTAAGTTATTATTGCAATACTACTAAAATACTGGCTGCCTTGAAGCATTAGAAGCTTCAACCAAATTGTTAAGTTTTTAATAAAGTTGTGAAGGAAACTGACTTTAATTGTTTTTTTTTTTTTTATTCATAAGACGCTGATCATCAAGATATGGGCGAATATGGATTTCGAATGAGTGTAGATGAGCGAATGTAGTCATCGTTACATACTAAGGCCGACTATTCCTTAGAAAGTGTGTCAATTAATCGCACAATGACAAATGAACAGCATGTGGTTATCAGCTGACCCCTTTCAAAATTGTAACCACTCTGATTGGGATCGAACTGAGAACCTTTAGAACATGAAGCTGGGATTGAACCAACTACGCTAAGTGGCAGGGGATATATATTCCAGCTATATTAGTATTTGAGTGGGGAAAACACTTTGACAGCAGCTTGTTTGTGTCCAATGAGTTGGACTACACTGAACCTTGCCAGGTGAGTGGAGGATGGAGTACGGATCAGCACCACACCAACAACCTTGTATTGCATAAACCACTTTGAGCACATTGTAGAGTAGGGAGATACTCCCAGTACCACCACTGGACAACATTGACAATCTCATGCAAATAGTACAGTCACAAAACAAAATTTTGGAGTGCAAAACTAAAAACAAAATTATAAAAAAAATAGTGCAATTGTCATAGTAAATGACAGTTTAATTTCAAAAGTAAAAGAAACTAAACTTTTAGGTTTAACTGTCGATATTTCCTTCACTTGGAATGACCATGTCAGAAAGTTGATTTGTAAATAAACTCGGATTTATACTCTAAAGAAATTCAAAAGTAAGCTCAGCAGGAACTATGACAAATTACTTACCACATATTAATGTGGGCTCTCTGTTTGGTGTCTCATAATTTAAATTTAATTTTACTCACTAGAAAAAATCAAGGAGGAATCAAAAATATATTAAATAAATAGAACCAGATAGTTATTTTTAACCCTGGAATGGTAACCCTATTTAAAGTTACACTACTGGTAACCCTTCGTATATTTTACGATGTGAGGTATCAAGTCTTATAAAAATAGTAAAATAAAAATTACAAGTTTTAACAACAAAGTCTTTATTTTGAATACTTTACTAGTCTAAACAAGTACAAACGTTATTAAAATTGATAATAATTAAATCAGAAAAAATTTATTTATGACGTAATGTTTTTGGTTTGTAGTGATTTACAAAAAAAATGTTTTTTTAATAATTTTCAAAGTTAAAACAATTTTAATTATGAAATCATTAATATAAAAGTATAAATTTCAACAACATAAAACATCACTGTCTCAGTCCATCAATGAGCACAGATCTCATACTGTCTTTTAGACATCTTCGCAGCAGGTTTTACACATGTCACCTCGGTGCTCAAGACAGAAGGGAGTGTCACAACTGACACAATAATTGCTCGTCATTCGCCTTTTCTGATATGGACAAGTACCACATGTTGTTCTTTTTCTTTGTTGCCTTCTTGCTCTTTGTGGACCTTCATCTTCGGTTCCTAGGACGCTTTTTATAATAGTCTTTAGCAAATTTTCGTCCGACTCACTTCCACAGTCATCGTCAGGACCACTGTCATTATTTAACATTATGTCTATTTCAGATAGACGCAAGGCCATTGTTAATCAAATATAGGTCTATATACAACTATTTTCATTAATATTGAACTAAAACTACTAATAAAACCTAATATTTACAAAACTAGACACTCAGAAAAAAGTAACGGCACTGGTAACCCTTCGTAAAAAATCAGCAACATACGTTGTTGTGAACAACACGAATGACACTAGCAGACTGCGACAAGTGGATCAAGGTCAGGAAGGGGTGGGGAGGGATGGCTCGTTTGTTCGGTACAGTTGCGACAAAAACCTGCCTTTAATTTACAAAACACTATTTGCGTGCAGAAAAATCACGAAGGGTTACCATTCCAGGGTTAAAACCATGGCAATAATATATTTTTTAAACAAATTTATCATTAAAATGTCGAATTGACTACATTGGGGGATACTCATCATTATAGTAAAGAAGAAGAGGAAATTGGCAATAGAACAACATAATTGGAAATTTTATAGTAAAAATCCAACGTATATGAGGATGCAATGTTAAAATGCATTTTACCAGCACAATAAAACAGAGGTGATAAAAAAAAACCATGGTGGTTGGCTCTTGGTGTGAAAGTTAAGGGTTATAACATAATGTAACACAATGGTGACTATACAAAAGTTCATTTAGTAAGCATTCAAATGATATGGCATATGATTATGATTTAGTGTTTGCTGACCCACTTTTAGCAGTCATAAAACTAAAACATGGTCAATTAAAAATCAATAGTAATACTGCACTTTGATTTGTATGTTTTGTAATTGTGAGTTTAAACAAAGAATTGAAAATTATCAAAGATAAGGCAGTTTGAAATAATTTGTGGGTGATAGTGACGGATGAATACCAGTGAACCAGAATTCAAGAGATAGAATAGCAGCCGCATTTGAGAAACTTTGCCAAACATTATCTTTTAAAGTTACAGTTGGAGCGATGAGGAAAAGAGCAAGAGGCTTAGGGAACAAGGAAATAGATAAACAAGGCAGGCAGTTTTAAAATGATATGTGAAAAAACACAGTCCAGCTCGAGCTACCGAGCCGATAAGACGCTATCGTATCGCTGTCTTCCTTATCTAACTCGCATGCAAGTACTTGCTCGCACACGTCTTTAGCAAGTAATAATTAATCTTTTTGTAAATTATATGTATATCTTTTAGTGCAATGTGTCTCTCTGTGATGTTTGTAAAAAATCCTGTGACAATACCAAAAGTGAAATTATAAAGTGTAGTGGAACATGTGGCGGTGTATTTCATGTTGTGTGTATTAAAGACAACTTAGTGATAAAAAAACCAGGTCTAACCACGATTGGAGGTGTAAAAGCTGCCGAATTTCGTCTTTGTCACAGAGTAGCGACAGCCCTTCCACTGAGGACTCAACCAAGGATTACTTACTTGCCTTACTGCTAGGGCGTTACAAATCTCAGTCGATTTTTTGCCTCGTAGATTAGCCTCCTCCACTTTTCTTTATCCTCCACCATCTGGATTGCTCCTCCGCACTGGATCACATCCTTCTTGACTTGGTCATACCATCTTAATTTAGGCCTGCGTAACGGACGTCTTCCTGTAGGTACGGCCTCACAAACCTCCTTCAGTCTTGTGCCTTCAGTCCTTTTAGTCTTGTGCCTTCCTGTCTCCGAAGTACATGACCTAACCAACTAATTCTTTTGGCTTTTATAAGCGCTATTATATCAGGCTCTTTGTAGAGGGCACGTAGCTGTCTATTTTTTCTTATGCGCCAAACTCCTTCGTCATAGACTGGGCCGAATATTTTTCGAAGTACTTTATTTTCAAACACTATCAAACGTGCTTCATTTCTTTTGGAAAGGACCCATGTTTCACTTCCATACAATATAACTGGCTGTATAATGGTCTTGTATAATCTTAATTTTGAGCATCTTGATAAAAGTTTGGATGATAAAAATTTTGTACATGCCCCAACGCTCTTATTGGCTTTTGTTAGTTTACTTTGTATCTCTAGATCTTCAGAATTTGAACTATTAATGGTAACTCCTAAATATTTAAAGCTCTCCACACAATTTATTGAATAGTTGGCAATGTTGAAATTTACACCTCTATTGTTAGCGTTTCGACCAAAATGAATAATTTTAGTTTTTTCTTCATTTAGCTCTAATCCTACTTTCTTACATTCTTTAATAAAGTTTTCAGCTAATAGGCAGAGGTTTCCAGAGTTTTCTGCTAAAATCACAACATCATCTGCAAATTCCATTATATATAGGTCTACTTCTAGTTTAATGCCTCTTTGGAGGTTTTTTGTATTTTGTAAGGCTTCTTTTATAGCTATATTGAAGAGAGTAGGGGAAATCCCATCTCCTGTCTCACCCCTGTGTTTATGTGGAAACTTTCAGATATTTCTCCATCTATTTTTACTTTAGCTTTGGACTCACTTATGCACAGTTTTGTTAAACTTATCAACTTTTCTGGTATACCATGCTTTTCCATGTTCTTAAATAGTGATTTTCTGTCAATGCTGTCATATGCTTTCTTAAAATCAATAAAGATTCCATAGAAACTTATTAAACTCCCAGTATTTTGAAATTCCCTGTTTAAGCAAAAAGATTTGGTCGATTGTAGATCTTCCTTTCATAAACCCTGTTTGCTGTTCTTCAATTATGGCCTCCGTGAAGGGATTTAGCCTTGACAGTAAAATTTTAGAAAATATTTTATAAACAGTATTTAGAAGGGATATACCCCTATAGTTGGAGCATAACTGTTTATCACCTTTCTTGTGGATAGGAATTATCACTGCTTCTGTCCACTCCCCCGGTGTAGTTTCTCTTTCCCATACACTCATTATTAATGTGTGTATTTCTTTCATAAGGACTTTTCCACCGCTTTTGATTGTCTCAGTTGTGATTTCATCTTCTCTAGGGGCTTTATTGTTTTTCAGTTGTTTTATGGCTTCTTCTACTTCTTTTTTATGTATGTGCAGCATAATATAATATTAGGCTGCACATTGTGGCAACCAAGGATTACCTGTATAAAATTATGCAAGAGTTTAAAAGTGAAATTTCCGCGGAGCTGAAACCCTTCAGAGCAGAAGTATCTGAGCTTTCTACAGCCGTTAAGTTTATCTCTGACAAATTAGACATCTCCAACAGTCTTATGAAAGACATCAAGACCGAGCTTGCAACAGTGAAGAAGGAAAATATGGAGCTTCGTATCAAGAACGACAGTTTGACTGGTGAAGTTTGTGATCTGAGGGAGAGAGTCCGCTCACTTGAACAATACACACGCAGAAATAACATTGAAATCAGTGGAATACCTGTAACGCCCAAGAGAACGTCGCTACTATCATCAGGGACGTGGGAGTAGCTCTTGGGGTGGACATTCAAGAGAATCAAGTCGCTGCCACACACCGGATTCCTTCTTTCAAGCAAGATCGCACACCCTCGATTGTGGTCCAGTTCATAAACAGGTCCATCAGGAACACCATGCTCATGAAATTCTACAGAAGCATTCTACAGAAGTTAGGAGAAGAAGTTAGTTGCTTCTTCTCCTAACTTGGTTTGGATAAGAAGCAACTAACTGCAAACCAAGTAAATCCATCCTTCCGTTCACAAAAGGTATATATCAACGAACATCTTTCATCTGCTAATAAAGTTTTCCTAGGCTAAACTTAAACAAAAAAGTAGGGATGCTGGTTTTGCATATGTGTGGTTACGGGATGGGAAATTTTTTATAAGAAAATTGGCTGGAGAAAAATGCTTAAAAATTAACAGCTATGAAGAGTTTGAGAGGATCAAGTAAGACACTATTTGTTAACAGTTTCCTTATTCTCATTGATTATTTTTGTTTGCTCTTTTTAGCAGTCTATTGTTTGTAAATGCACTGTACTTTGTTTCTACTTTATGCTTGATAATGTATCTTTAAACGATTTCTTTTGTCCTGTAAGATGTAACGCCGATTTCAACCTTATTTATACCAACATAAGAAGTCTAAGGAGTAATTTTAATAGTTTTATTTTAGAACTTAATAATATAGAAGAAATACCTCAAATTATAATCCTAAGTGAAACATGAATAAGTTCTGTTGAAGTAAATTTATATAATCTGGCAGGTTTCAAAGCCTTCTCTAAATGCAATGATCAATATAGAGCAGGTGGTGTTATTTGTTTTGTTGATTGCTCATTAGAAGCTAGTCAACTAGCACTTAATATGGTTGCAGCTGATGCATTACTTCTTGACATCAAAATAAACAGTACCTACTTTAAACTACTGTATTTGTATAGATTCCAATTTTGTCCGATAAATCAATTTTTAGATGAATTAAACAATATACTTTATAAATTACCAAACAACATTATTTTTATTGGAGACGTTAATATAAATTTATTAGGAAATAGCTTATATACTCAAAAATATCAAAGTCTTCTGGCCAATAATGGTTTCGTATCCCTCATCAATTCTCCTACTAGAATAACCCATAGCACTGAATCCTGCATTGACCATATTTATATTAGAAATAGACATATACATAATTTTAACTCTGCTATTTTTGACCTTGGTTTAACAGATCACTGTGTATTAGGACTTAAATTTGTAGATTTAAATAAAACTGTCAACAAATGTCTGTCTTTAAGAGAGTAGTAAAACTATCGATTATACTAATAAGAAGTTCCTTAAGGCAAAATTAAGGAGTCCTTGGATAACTTTAAATCTCTTACATAAAATAAAGTAAAGAACGAAGCTGTATAAAGTCTCTAAAAGGAGACCATATGATAATATTTTTTTAAGTTACTATAACAATTATTGTAAACAGTTAAAAATTGAAATAGACAATGCCAAATATAAACATTTTTTAAAAAAATAATTGAGAACTGTAATGGTGATTCTTCTATGCAATGGAAAGTAATAAATGAGGTAACTGGTTCTGTCAACAATAAGAGTGTACTAAATGTCGAGGTAGATAACGGAGAGATAATAACTGACCCTCGCGCAGTAGCCGAAATAATCAATGACTATCTTATCACTTCACAGAGGCATCTATCTAACTACCGGCCCTGTGTTACAGCCGCACCTAACCTACCCACATTCGTTCTATATTGTTCCAATTACCGTACCTGAACTTTTACAAACTGTGAAAAATTTGAAAAATAAAAAATTTACTGGTTTTGACAAGTTTAGTGTTGGTTTGCTAAAAGATATTATTGAATCAATAGCTCCTGTTTTAGTTTATATAATAGATTTAAGTTTTAGTAAGGGTATTTTCCCGTCAAAATAAAAAATCAGTACAATTACTCATATTCGTAAAAAAGAACATTCAATTAAGCTTGAAAATCTAAGACCCATTAGTCTATTATCAATTGTTTCCAAGATCTTTCAAAAACTCATGCTGAAAAGAGTGTTAACTTACTTAAATGAATTAAACTTTTTTTGCGGCTAACAATATGGATTCACGAAGGGGAAATCTACTGAAGATGCTTTGATATTCGCAACCGAACAAATTTATAATAATTTCAATGCAAACTTTAAAACTATAGGAATCTTTGTCGATTTCAAAAAAGCCTTTGATTTTGTTGATCATGAAATTCTTACAGTCAAATTAGAAGGAACAGGAGTTCGAGGCTTTAGCCTTAGAATGGTTTAAAAACTTTTTAACTAACAGAAAACAACAAGTAAAAATAAGCAATTGTTACAGTTCTAACCAGATATCAAATCAAATCAAAAATTTTTTATTTGTGTTGTACTATACATACAGAAATAGTGTCATATCTAATTTCGCTAAGATTAATACATATATATATACATATACATATATACATACACACACACATATACACATACATACACACATTATATTCATTTCCACTTCACTGTTACCATACATCATTTAATCAATTGATAGCTAAAATACTAATTTAGCATTATTAAACTAGTATGTTACATTATTCTATGTTAATTTATATTTAAGTATTAACCATACTCAAGTATAAAATACTCGTTTCCATTAACATTGAATAGATATTACCAAACTTGCATGAATGTATAGTAGCTTTGAATGTATAGTATCACATGAATGTGATAAATTGAAAGCTTTCTGTAATGGTTAAAAAAATATAATGCCGGTTCCCGTCTCTTGATATGTTGTATTTTATTACAGTGCTATACAATTTTAGTTTATTGATTCTTTATAAAATATGTTACTGAAAAATGCTTGGTGGTGTGTTGTATATAGGTTAGAGTGGATAAGGGCGTTTGGAGGGCCAAGCAGTTCCTACTTTCGAACAAACTGGAAAGATGGGTTGTTATGACTCTGAGTGGTAGAGGAAATGCAGGCCAGTTACAGTAAGTGTTAACACCAAACACAATCATAACGACAAAGTCTATAATTAATTACCATGTTCTCTATACACTGTACTGTATTCAATAATCTATACCCTGTAATGTAGACAGTAATCTATAGACTGTTTGCCAACTGTAAATTAACCATTGCTTTTCATAGATTAAATGTTAACAACCTGTTGTAGCCAAACTTTAAAAAAACTAAAATGTTATCAAGATTGTTCCATGTGAACAGATATTTTCCAAATAGCTGTAAATCTATTGCTGTATTTAGTCTATTAATTATTTCAACTTCTTCAGTTTTATTATCAGATAATGGGACACTTAAGTAAAGTTGTACACCCTTTGAAAAATATGGCTATCTATCTGTAATCTCACAATTTCCCCTGCTTCTTGGTCTGCTTGTTTACCACATTATGTATTTTGTTTTACTCCCTGTTGTAAGTAAAAATCACTGTTCATTGTTTTCTATAATAACTGTTTAAGATATGCAGTTTGTTTGTACAGCCGGTCTCTATTTATCTCCTCAAATGCACGTTATAACCAAAGTCTACTGTACCATTCTCTTTAGGTAGTTCTACATAAGTGTTCAAAAGAACGTATGTTCCTTACCTGGTATGCCCATATTGTTCTTACTGATGGGCTTCTACCCTTTGGTCTCCCAGATATTACTATTTTTAAAACAAAATTTCCTTATCTCCTACTACAAATTTGTATCTTATTATTTTAAATTAAATAAGTTTATCCTCTTCATTAATTTGGTGCAGATGTGATAAATAAATTCTTATACCGGACTAATCATCAATAGACCAACCGTTCATGAGTTCAGTGATAAGTTTTGTGTATTGTAAATTTACCTTGTAAATATATCCATATTTGTACTTTCAGGGACTTTGCAAGAACTATGATTCAGCAAGGAAGAAGTGTAGGAATGAATATTGCGGATCCATACAAGTGCGAAGTTGTGGCTGATAGACACAATCTCAGGAATGTCAATGGTGATCAGTTAAGAAGAATTGTACTGGAATACTTTAAAGGTTACAAATCTGATCAGGCACAACTAGTTGTTGTTGTAATACCAGATAGACCTCCAGATTCCTACAGTAAGTAGTAAATAATGTTACGTACTAATGATATCAAACTGTCTTGTTCTTGTCATGTCAGAAAAAATCTGAAATGTCTTGACTAGTGATGAGTCAGTTCTTTTTTTTTTTTTTTTTTTTTTTTTCAATTCCGGTTCAGTTTTTACTGAAATCGGTTCTCGGTTTTGAGTACTTTTCAAGAATGTCTCAGAAAACTTTTCTAATGCCTTTAGGCCAGTGAATCAACAAATTATGTGGGATCGGTCAGTAAAAACAGTGTATTGTAGTATTTTGGCGATTTCTCCAATGGGAAGCATAATTAATACACCCTAAGGCTTGGGTCACATTCAGCGTGTTTCACACTGCGGTAAAACCTGCAAGAGAGAGAGACTCTTGATCTCTCTCTACTCACCTAGAGAGTGCCAGTGATACAGAAAGTTTGTGAAATGTGATTCATTTGTATTTGTTACTACTACTGTGGTGTTAATGGACTTGTCGTCTTATGTAAGTTTGCTGATGTCCTATCTCTTCAATATACTAATTCTTGGCCTAGTGCCCTTTAACCTTACCTAAAAAATGTTTACATAGTAAGCCATTCACAAGATTTTTTAGCAACAGTATTAAATTTTTTAACTGCCTACCAACAGCAGTAAGTGACCTTCCTCTTAGCAGTTTCAACACTTGAGTGAAAAAAAAACTATTCTTCAAACGCTGTTCATATTCAATTAATGATTTTTTTTCAAACTTAAATTTTAATTTATACTATATAATGTGGGCCAGTTTTAAATGACAATTTATAATTAAATATTAATGTAGGATTACAGTTTCTTATTCTTAGTATATTTGTGTCATTAGTGTATGGTATGTATATATTTTATTGTTGTTACATTTTTCTTCTTTATTTATTTACTTTTTATTTTTAACATGTTTTGATGATTGTTGAGTAGGCCTTATTAATTATTAACCTTCCATCAGGCGCATAGCGGAGGTTACCTCCGCACTTGCAGATATTTTGCTTTAAAAAGTGGAAAACGTGCGTTCTGCGGTCGGCGCTGAACTGTACCTCACACGCCTCTTTCCAGGAAGTGCTTTAGTATAATAGTTTGACTAGACAATTCGTTTGATTTACAAGAATTGTGGAGTGTATATACGTTTTTATTACCTTTTTAGTTCAAAACTGTTATTATATTGCCATTTCGTACCCTAGAAACATTATATATTTTCATAAATTTACTGCTTTGAATTGTGAACTTTAAAACGAATTCAGCCGAATGTAACCGAATTGAAAGACGTTTACAAAGTGTAGAAAGGGAAGTGGTTTATATAGAAACGCCAAGACCTACTGGTAGTTTTGTTCGTCAACTTTTTACCGATGGTGATGGAGACGACACTAGTGTGGCTGGATCTGAGGATGACGAAGGTGGAGAATTAACACGTTGACTGCCAGCGTAGATAATTTTTTGTGTCATTCTGACGCCGCCGTAGTAAAACTGTATGTTCGCCTGACGCCATGAGGGCCACCGGTAGCCCACGTCATATGTGCCACTGTGCGCCATGTGGCTATCGGTGACCCCTGCGTCTTTTATAAATCAAACACAAATTGTAGCGCCATTTTTAGTATTACGTAATTTTTAATGATATTCTGAAAGGTCATAAAATGTGATAGAAAACAGTCCTCTGGTTTTTAAATAAAGCAACCCTAAATACGTTTTTATGTATTTGAACTAGTTTTTACGATGTTTAGACAGACTAGTTTCTGTCACAAAAACCGATGGATTTGGAGTTGACTTTTTTAGGTGTGCAATGTCAATCAAAAGGTTTAAGTTTCTTCTAATAGCCATGCGGTTTGATGACATACGATCAAGGGAGGATAGACGACTCTTGGACAAGTTAGCTCCGATACGGGATTTGTTTGAAGAAGACAAAGGTAGTTGGACATTTGCCATCATTACGTGAAAATTACCAATCACAACGTTTCGATTTGGTAAAAAGGTTTGGGTTTTACCAAATCAAAATGTCGTGATTGGTAATTTTCACGTAATGATGGCAAATGTCCAACTACCTTTGTCTCCCTCATATGATACTCCATCATTAACAAATTTCAAAAACAAAGTTGTTTGAAGAGTTTGTTACAAACTGTAAGAAGCACTACAGTCTGAGCGAGTTTACTACCGTTGATGAAATGTTGGACGCTTTTCGTGGACGATGTAGCTTTAGGCAATACATTAAGAACAAACCAGCAAAATACGGTATTAAGATATTTGCCTTAGTTTGTGCAAAAACGTTTTACACGTCAAATCTTGAGGTGTACACTGGAACACAGCCCCCAGGACCATTCCAAGTTAAGAACTCGGCTAAATGTGTAGTCGAACGGTTGATTAGCCAATTCAGGTTCAAACAGAAATGTCACTGTTGACAATTGGTTTTCCTCCATATCACTGTGCCTTAGCCTCTTGAACGATCATCGTCTTACTCTAGTTGGGATAATGAGGAAAGATAAAAGGGAGATTCCAAATGTATTTTTGGATACAAAACATAGAAAAGCAAATAGTTCTATGTTTGCATTCAAAGAGAAAATCACAATGGTGTCATATGCTTCACACAAAAAGAAACATGTCATAGTAGTGTCAACTATGCATGATGATGATGCTGTAGACAATGATCCGGACTCTTCTACTTATGGAAAACCAGAACAAGTGTTGTTTTACAACTGTAGCAAGGGAGGTGTCGACACAGTTGACAAATATAAGGAAACATACTCAACTGCAAGGATCTGCTATCGATGGTCAATGAGAATCTTTTATTCTCTGTTGGATATCGGAGCTTGAATAGCTTTATAGTGCTCAAAAACAATTTGGGGGTCCCACAAATGAAGAGACGTAAATTTCTCCGTGAACTTGCAACGGAGCTATGCCAACCCTATATGCAATCACATCTAACAATCAAGAGCACTCCTGTTTATGCAAAACAAAGGATCTGCAAGATTTTAGGAATTGAAGAGCCTCGCCCCCAGAGAGAAGTCCCAGAAGATGATGTACAGTCAGGCCGATGCTACAACTGCGATCGCAAGAAGAATCGTTTGTCGAAAACCTGATGTTCTAAATATGTAGAGAACACACTGCTCCTGCAGTCTGTACAACCTGCATTGAAGACAACTCAGAAGAATCTGACACTGAGTAGTGGACGTGATGGTCTACCAGAACAAAGACTTGGAGGCACTGTACTGAAAACTCTTGTAGGAATATTATTGCGATACGTTGTTTATTATTGTTATTATTAATTTACATATTTTTTTGTATGTTTTTATACATTTGTATAAATAATGTTTTAACTGACGTTAAATTTACTTGTTTTTATTCTTCTTTATATGTTATTCATGTATTGATTCAATTAATTTCTTTTATCGTCCATTATATTGCTATTGTATAAAATTCAGGGTCAAAATATTTTTTATTTCAGTAAAAATAGATGTCATTTAACACTTTATGATTTAAAACCATGTTTATAATAATAAAAAATATTTTAAGCAATATTTTCTTTTATTTTTCCAAATGCGGAGGTAACCTCCATATGCGCCTGACGGTGTTTCAAAATCAGTGCGCCTGATGGAAGGTTAATAATTGTATCAAATATGTGATTTATGCCTGTACTAATTTGTTGTTTGGCAATAAAGTGATTTGAATTTGAATGTTCAGGGAAAAGCCAGTCAAATTATAAGGAAAACTTAACATTTTTCATAAATCTAGCATTGTGGGTGTAAAGATAGTGCTGTGGGTACTCATATGGTGTAGAACTTTATCCTGATCACAAATATGTCAAGAGTTTGCAATGGAAACATTATTAAGCATGTTAGAGCCAGAAATATGCTGTTTCAGTAAGGTTATGTTTTGTTAAGTTATCTTTGGTTTGGTTAGGTTTTATTATGTTGGGTCACCAATAACTAATAAAACCAGCCTAACCTAACATAATGTAACCTACCTTAACTTGCAAAACCAAACATAACCTTATCTAAACAGGCAATTTTCCGATGCTCACATTCTTAAAAATTGTCCTATTGCTAAAGCTTTCATTTATTCTTGGCCAGGACAAGTTTCTACAACTCTATATTTTAGTTAAGCAAAATATTTTTCCTACTCGTAAAATTTTACTTTCTGCTAAAAAACCTTTTTCTCCCAAAAATTGGAATAAGTTTTTTCAATATTAGCTCTTTCTAATAATTACCCTTGTTTAATTATTTTGGAAGGTGCTCTTTTTTACCAGCCCAATTTTTTCTGGTTCTTTTTTCTGTTCTGTAATCAACTTTACAATAAAAAATGTTGCCTGCATGTGTTCTAAATATCAGATTATGTGTAATACCTGCATTTTGATATTCTTTTATTATGTAGTATGCCTGCGTTTGGATATTTCTTTATTACACCAATTTATTCAGGACTGTATGGAGAGTTGTTGAATTTCTCACTTCCAAATTCATTCAAAAGATGTTGTGTGAGGGCAAGCATTATCGTGCAAAAAAGCAATGCCACTAGACAGCATTCCACAGCGCAGTTTCCTGTTTTAGCTTAACATTGATTTTCGTAAAATCCTACAATTTGCTTAGTATGTTTTACTCTTTTGGTATACCCATAGATTTTTAGTCTTTATTTTTTCATGTCATTGTATATTAGAGTAGTCTTTTATTTCTTTATTATTTGTTAAGTTTGTGTGTTTGAAAGTCATTTTGTAATATTGTCTAATGCACTCTTTTCTAAAGATGTTTTTCATTCTCTTTGTTTCTATAATTGTATAGTCTTCATATACCAAACACAATCCACATAAATAGCTTTTTATATTGAATATCTATCTTGTATTTTTATTTTTTGTTAGTTTGGGGGCAAGTTTATAAATAGTGTTGAGCTAGTATTAGTGAGATTCTTCTGATTCTGTATTATTGTCTGTAGGTAAGGTAAAATTAGCTGCAGAAGTCGATGTGGGTTTGCTCACGCAATGTGTTAAAGAAAGGACAATGAACAGAATGAACCCTGCAACAGCTGGTAACATCATTCTAAAGATCAATGCCAAGTTGAATGGCGTTAACCACACAGTTGACAGGAGTTTCTGGTAAGTATTGCAAGAAACTCGGTATTGAAACTGATTTTTAATTTTAGTTCATGTTTTTTTCTTGGATCCATAGTTTTTTAGTTTACCACATTTATCTTCTTTTTAATATATAGGGTGTCTACAAAAGAACTCTCAGGTTTATAGGTTATTTTTAGTAATAAAAAAGTTAATCTAATGTTTTATACATGTTAAAGATAATATAGTCAAGATTTTTCCGTTAGTGGCTCGGCACACATCCAAACGATATTCCATTTCCTGTCATGTCCTAGCCAGCGTGTTGGAGTGATAGTTGGCACGTAAGTAACTATCTGTTCCCTGAGATGGTTTATATTTCAAATTTTCTCTGCATGAACAACTAAACTGGAGACTGTGTCGTTCCAAGGATTTTTTTTAGGGCTTCGATGACATAAGGTTATGATTCTTTCCTTACCTCTTCTGACACACGTGGCCTACCAGATTCTTTAAATGCACTTAACCATTGGCAAATGGTTTTATCCATAGAAGCATCACCACCAAAAGTTCCTCTGTACTATTCGAACTGAATCAGTTTTAAAAGCCAAATAACAATAACACTGAGCCTTTTATTAAGGCATTGTCATTGCAATGCACTAACTGACTGAGTATCTGACGTCTACTTTGCTATTTTTAACCCTTTGCGGTCTGTAAGCCATCTCAGGTGGCTTTCGCCATTTTGCAGTTGAGATCTAGTACTTTTCCCGCGTCACTGTCGCTCAGGTCTACTACGCCACCTCAGATGGCTCGAGACGGATTGCGCGTCAGGTCTGCTCCGTAGCTGACGTTGTCTCGGCTGGGTATTGCATTCATTGTTACAATTTGCTGTTGATTGTTATCGTACAGTAATTCTTTACTCTCTATTAAATTCTGTAATTTAATTTTAATTATTGTGGTCTTGTTTAATGATAATTTAATTGTTATATTAAAACAAATTGAATACCATAATTTAAAATATATAAATAGAAAATAATGATTGAAAATGGCATTATTTGGGCAGTTACTAAGAAGTGTATGAGGAATTGTTAAGAAAACTCAATATTTTATCATTTTTATTACTATTAATTTAAATTTATTTTACTTAGAGATACATTATTATTCAAAATATGTATAAAACGTAATAAATGTGCAATGTGCCTAAATATAGAAAATATGACTATCAAAAGAGTAACATGACTAACATAACTTCTACACATTTGTTGTTTATAATTTACTTATAATTATTTAATGTATGAAATTTTTCATAGCAAGTGCCAGGATGAAGTTTTATATCACCATCATGATTTTAATCATGATCTAGAGTGTTATCTTCATCTACTTCCTCTCTAAAAATAAGTCCTCTTATATCGTCGGAACGTAAATCGTGAGCCATGATAAATATTTATTAAAATGAATTAAAAACAAAACAACAACTATTTACATTATTAATAACTACAACTGCACTAAACATACGAAAGTAACTTTATTAAATACAGTATTAGTAATATTCACAGCACTCAACACAATGAACTAGCAAAACGCGACATTTTGGGAGAACTGCAGACGTGTACTTCATCTACAATGACATTTGTATAGTAAAAATGGATAGAACTATACGGATGGTAAATATTTTATTATGTAGTTAAATATATTGTCAAAAGAGCGCAGCACTAACCAAGGAACACTAGCGATTCTAATGAATTAGAAGTAGAACTAAAAACGAAAGCCACATGAGGTGGCGTACAGTGCGTTCGAGCATATCAGTCAAAGCCACCTCAACTGGCGTACTGTATCTGAGTGACAGAGGCGCGGCGAAACAGCAGATACTTGGCAAGGAAAATGGCGGCAGCCACCGTATGTGGCGTATAACATTTAGAATACAGGAGTTCGGGTTTTAACGAGTCCGAAAAGGGTTAAGGTCAATGTTCCGTAGCACTGCTTAATATTGAAGAAAAATAACAAAACCGTATGTAAAACTTGATACTCATTACAGAAAAAAGTAAATTACTTCTTAGCTTGCTTTAACTACTTACTTAATATATTTTTTTTAAACCCCAGGGTTCTTTTGTGGACACCCTGTATTTAATAATTTTGTTACCTATATATTTTGTTATGTTTGTAATGTGCTCTCTACCAGTATTTAATTTTCATCCAATTCTTTTCTAATTAACCCTTTTCAACATATATCTTACACCTTATTATTTCCAATAGACAATTTTGTGGTCTTGTGATATCATACACAATCTAATTAAATTGCTTGATAACATGATTATTAATTTTGGTATTTTAATTAATTTTTTTGTGTACATTCGTCTACAGATGTATGGGAGGAGAATTTTAGGTACGAGAGGGCCAATTAATTTCGTTCAGAATTTCGGGAAATTTAAGGGAGGGAATTTTTCTTAGCAGATAATACAACATTGGAAACAAACCAAACACATCACATGATTTGAAATATCTCATTTCATGTAATTTATTGTCAATTACATGTTAACACACATGTGTACGAGGGGCGTCCAGAAAGTAAGTTCCTTTTGGTTGGTTAAATGAAACAAATGGGTTTACAACAATTTTATTAATTCTATAAGAATGTACTTATCCTAAACAATTGTTCAACATTGTTCCCACCATTCTGTAAGCATTTATCGTTGAGTGGTACTAGCTTTTGTATTCCTTTAACATAAAAGTTTGCCAGCTGTGACTTTAACCAAGTAGAAACATGTTCTTTAATCTTATCGTCATCATGGAATATCTTACCAGTGATATTGGATCTAAGGTTTAAAACAGGTAGTAGTCGCTAGGAGCAAGGTTCAAATTGTATGGAGGGTGATTGAATTTCTCTCTTCCAAATGTTGTGTGAGGGCGAGCACTACCATGCAAAAAAGCAATGTCGCTAGACAGCATTCAACAGTGCAGTTTCCTAAGTGTCTCGCAGTAATCGTTATTAGGGGTAATTAATTCGCCCTGCAGTAGAAAGTTCAGTAAAAGAACACCATGTATGTTCCAAAAAACTGCACATGATTTTTCTGTTTGTCGGCATTGGCTTTGATTTTTTTTTTTTTTTTTTTTTTTTTTCTGGTGACGATGTGTGCCTCTTTCCTTCGATTCTGTTCTAACCATTATATCACTCATTACATAAGGTCAATAAACTTCACAGAACTGTTTATGAATTTCAACTGGTTTAATGTTTCTTATATTGAGAAACCTAATTACAGATTTATTCTCACAATGGGCGGGATTTTTAATTAACTTCAACATTTTAAAGAAGCCAGAAAAAATATGACATGAAACTAAAAGTACCTTTCTCAAAATCGCGTTAGCTGCTTTGTAATACGACAGCAGTAGAGCTATGCATGCACAGAACTGTGATCGCTACGCTGTAATGACGATACTTACAAACAGGACTTACTTTCTGGACGCCCGTCGTAATATTAATTTACATTAGCTCATGTCAAACATGAAGTAAGACATGGGCCTTGAAATCACAATCTGTCTTGCACACTCTTTAGTTTATATTGAATTGTGTATTTATTTACTTTAATTGATTCCTTTCTCAAGTTAACAAATATTAAGTTTGCTTATAATATAACCAAAATAGATTGAAAAGCGTTATTAAATTATTAAGGGAAGAGTATTAATTTCAAATAAACAAATATCAGACACAATATAGAATACATTAATTAGATAATATTTATAATTAAAAACTAACTTTTTTTTAAGTAAATTAATATTCAAAAACTTACTATCAACTTAAAGGTTGTTGTCACTTTGGTATCATTTTTCTGGTTCATGACTTAAGAATTATTGATCATAATAAAAAAATAAAATATTAAATACATACCAATGATCTGTACTAATATCAAAACTATTTTGTATTATGTAGATAATATTTGGAGATTCCAATGCTTTGAGTGTTTAAGAAACAAACACAACGTTTC
>JAQJVL010000079.1:0-62007 GCA_035578905.1 Stictocephala bisonia
TATATTTTTGAGTTTATAAATTCCCTGTGAATTCGACTGGTTTTGGACAGTGGGGGACTACTGCAACATTATCACGTTAGTTGAAGAAGGAAATAACCCATTTTTTTATTTTATCATCACATATTCGAGTCTGATGTAGGACAGTGGTTGGACTTCTGGAGCATTATCACGTCTAGTTGAACAAGGAATAACCCATTTATTATTTTACTCATCACATATCGAGTATGATCGTCGATGTAGGACAGTGGTAGACTTACTGGAGCATTATCACGTCTAGTTGAAGAAGGAATAATCCATTTATTATTTTACTCATCACATATCGAGTCTGATCGTCGATGTAGGACAGTGGTGGACTTCTGGAGCATTATCACGTCTAGTTGAACAAGGAATAACCCATTTATTATTTTACTCATCACATATCGAGAATGATCGTCGATTTAGGACAGTAGCCGACAACTGCAGCATTATGACATCCAGTTGACAGCAAGGACACCCTCTCGTTATTTTATTCATCGCCTATCGAGTATGATAGTCGATGTAGGACAGTGGTCGGACGACTGCATCGATCTCATGTCAGTGGACAGCAAGGACACCCTTTCATCATGTTTCCGGTCTATTTACGCTTTGGCTTTCTATTTAACATCAATAGTAGGCCTTTCATGGAGTAGAAATGATAAATTTCCTTTCATTGCCGACCTTTTTTTGCCCATCATTGCCGTTCGATTGAGACATTAATTCTTGTGACTTCATTTGTGGGTTTATTTCGTATTTTGGTCGGTACTTTTGTATGATAAAGTGAATATAATATGGATAGGCCCTTTAGATTAATATATTTGCAGGAGCACGTCTTGTTGAGAATTAGATATGTTTCCTTAAATATTTTTTTCATGTTGATGGGTCAGTTTTTACCTGTGACCAAATTCAAATATATTTGCAAGATTTAAAAAAAGTAACCAAACATAAATCTGTAATTACTACAAATTAATTTGAACGTTAATTTTGTAGTAGGTTGGTTTATTCATCAAATAATTTGTTAAATTGAAATATGATTGTATTTCAAGACAAATGCTTGATTTTTATTTTTAATTTTATGTAAATATTTTACATGAAAAAGTATTGCATTTCATATAGAGTACCATTGAGTCTGTATGAGGGGGGGGGTCAGTACCACTGAGCCTGTATGGGTGGGCGGGTGGGTCAATACCACTGAGTCTGTATGAGTGGGCCGGTGGTCAGTACCACTGAGTCTGTATGGGTGGGCGGGTGGGGCAGTACCACTGAGTATGTATGGGTGGGTGGGTGCGTCAGTACCACTGAGTCTGTATGAGTGAGCGGGTGGGTCAGTACCATGAGTCTGTATGGGTGGGCGGGTTGGATCAGTACCACTGAGCCTGTATGGTGGGCGGTGTGGGTCAATACCAGGGAGTTGTATGGGTGGGCAGTACCACTGAGTCTGTATGGGTGGGTGGTGGGTCAATACCACTGAGTCTGTATGTGTGAGCGGGTGGGTCAGTACCACTGAGACTGTATGGGTGGGCGGGTGGGCCAGTTACCACTGAGTCTGTATGGGTGGGTGGGTGGGATCGTAACACTGAGTCTGTATGGGTGGGCGGGTGGGTCAGTACACTGAGTCTGTATGGGTGGGCGGGTGGGTCAGTACCACTGAGTCTGTATGGGTGGGTGGGTTGGTCTGTACTACTGAGCCTATATGGGTGGCCATTGTACGCGTATGGGTGGGCAGTGGGTCAGTATCATGAGCCTGTATGGGTGGGCGAGTGGGTCAAATACCACTGAGTCTTTTGGGTGGGTGGGTGGGTCAGCACACTGAGTCTGTATGGGTGGGCGGTTGGTCAGTACCACTGAGTCTGTATGGGTGGGCGGGTGTGGTCAGTACCACTGAGTCTGTATGGGTGGGCGATGGGTCAGTACCACTGAGTCTGTATGGGGGGGCGATGGGTGATAGTCCCTACTGAGTCTGTATGGGTGAGCGGGTGGGCCAGTACCACTGAGTCGTTGGGTGGGGGGGGGGGCCCGTCCCACTGGTCTGTATGGGTGGGCGGGTGGGCAGTAACTGAGTTGTATGGGGGGGGGCGGGTGGCGTCCCACTGGTCGTATGGGTGGGCGGGTGGGTCAGTACCGAGCCTGTTGGGTGGGGGGTGGGCCATCCCACTGATTTGGGAAGGGTTGGGGGGGTGGGGATTTACCATTGGGTCTGTATGGGTGGGGGGGGGGGCCCGTCCCCACGGGTTGTTGGGTGGGGGGGTGGGTCGTACCCTTTAGTCGAATGGGGGGGGGGGGCATTTCCATAGTGGTGGGTGGGTGGGTGAATTTATTGACTAATATTCAAACCATTTTCGCTTGGAACATTTTCCCTTTCCCCAAATTTACACCCGTGACTAAACTAACAATTTGTATATAACAGATAACTACGATTCAACAGATTTAAATTGTTATTTGGCAATTGTAATATGTAATGGCAAAATTAAAGGGGGTGGTTTTTAAACCGTTAGATTTTCTTTTTGTAACTAAAACTGTGTTCCACTAGACATATTTTGTTATAACTGATTTTTTTTTAAAGTGTTTGGTATTAAAAAAGTAAGAAAATTATTTGTTTACTAAAGTAAATTTATAATTTTGACTGTTCTGTAACGACAAGAGAACAGCAAAATTTTAATTTTTTTTTAAAAGAAATATTTTATAACCTATTCGGTTCATTTGGAAAAATTTAAAAAATAATCACTGTTTACTATATCTTTATTAATTGCTAAAAAAAAGGACTTAACTAAAATATTTACCTAAAAAAATTTAAAATATGCTATGATTGGGAGGGTTAAAAAGGTCGGTTTAAAAGTGTATAGTTTCAAAAACTAAAAAAAACGTTTGACGACATATCGTCCTGTGTCATTTTTTATATAAATGTCAGTTAAAACTGGAGTGAATCGAAAAAACGACTTTAAAAATTTTTACACGCCTTTATAAACAAACATGGATCAATTGAAAGTGTGTCTTCATTCTTTAGTTTTTCTTATGAACTTGAATTTCCCATCAAGGAAATAATTAAAAAATGACGACAATTTATTGTTTTTTTTTTAAAACAAAAATCTTTTAAAAAATTTAAACAATTTAGAGTGGCCCTAACAATCAAAGTCAAAAAATAACTGTCAAACAACGGAACCCTTCCCAAAACACTCTATACGATTTTTATGATTCCAAAGCAAGCCAATTTAGTTATGGACATTATTTTAGTAACCCCTTTAAATTTTTAAGTTAAAAACGGGCCTTTTTCGTTTAAGGGGGGTTTTCCATGGTGTAGTATTTATAGTTTTTGTAACAACTCATCAGTTTTCAAGGTTCTTCTGTGTGTAGCCAGGTATGTTTTTGTTTATTTGCGGAAACACAGAAAACCGTTAAAATGTCGGGGTCGCATCGTGTCTGAGGGGTGGCGATGAAGATGTCCCCTCGGAAAAACCTCCCCAACGGGAATCTCCAATGTTAACGGTACAATAGCCACCGGGTTTTACGGCAGATTTGCTTCGGGATGCTGGTTTTTTTATTCGATTATTTTGGGTCAATCGATTCCGGGTGGTCACCCTTTTTTCGTTCGATCAATTTGCATATCGATATTTTTGTATCGATTCTTTTTTAGTGTTTAAATCAATATAAAAATTTTTTATATAAATAATTATATGTGTATTTTTTTGTGCCCTCCCTTTTCTGCATATCGATCTTTTTGTTTATAAAAATATCATCTGACGTTTTTTTTTATATCGATTTTATTTGTATCGTATTTATGCTCTTTTTGGAGTGTATCGATTATTTTGTATAGTATTTTTTTTTCATCGATATAATTTTTTTTTTTTGCTTGTTCTCTATAAGAGAACCCAACCTTGGAACTGATTCATTGTTTTTGTTTCGGTTGACAAAAACATGTCAAATATTTTTTGCGGGGTTTTTTTAAATGATGGAAAATGGCTGTGTTTGTCGCAGTCCTTGAAATTTGTTTGCACTTTCAAGCAAGATTTTTTACAAACTATCTAAACACCCTAGCTTTTTTGTTTACAAATTGGAAGATTAAAATAAACGAAACAAAATCTCACCATGTTCCTTTACATTGTTACTACATGTCCTATTTTCTTTAAATAATATAATTTTCCCCTCGAAAAGTAATGTTAAAAAAATTGGATACTTTTGGGATCGGAGACTAAATGGCAGCTACATGTTGGAATAAGAGACTGCATTTAAAATTTTAAAAACTGCGGAAATTGCATGGCTTTAGGCGGAACATCAAAATTAACAAAAAAATAAACTTCTAATTTATAAGTTATACTGAAACCATTTTGGACTTATGGCATTGAGCTCGGGGAACAACATCAATTCCAACATTGAAATTTTTAAAAGGTTCCAATTTTAAAACCCTAAGATTTTTCTGATGCCCCTTGGTAGTTAAAATAAAACCTTTCACGAAGACACAAAAATTTCCATATGTAAAAGATGTAATAAAAACGAAAAATTGAAATACCTTCAGATTCGAGAAAAAACCCAAAAAATTACCTCCCAGCAGTGATTCCCCCCTTAAGAGACACATTTTTCCCATTTAAAAGACAATTTAATAATTTTTCTTTTCTTTTGATTCTTTCTATTTTTTGGGAACTTTGTTCAGGGAAACCCAAAAGGGGCTGTTTCGACTCAGGTTAATTCCCCCGATGGATTTACTTTTTGTTAAAATTGGGATAAAACCCGATTGAAAATAAAAAAAAGTTTTATACATATATATTCCCCGCGAGCGTTTTCAAATGATGGAAAACTTGCGTTTTTGTCGTGTCCTTGTAATGCTTGCAGCGTTAACCAAGATCACTAATTGTATAAAACGGATTGTTAATTGGAGGCTTGACGTGTGTTTTGTCAAATCTTTTTCCCCGTGTTTAAATTACTTTTTTTTTTTTGTTAATTGGAAATTTTTGTTCTTGTTATTTTATATAACTGTTTTTTTTTTTAAATCAGTATGTTTTTTATTTAAAAATAGCTTTTAAAGATTGTTAATCTTAAGAGGAGGTAAGGGAAATATTTTATAAAAAAAGTTTGAAAATTATATTTTTTTAATTTTGTAAGGGGCAATTCGGTTGCGTCAAAATTTCCCAAAACGTTTACTTCACCTACCCCTTGGGAAAATGGCTCATTTTAAAGCTCTGATATTGTAGATGGGGGGAAAATAGCATTTTTGTGATCCCTTAATGGCTTCCCCCTTTTTAACCCTTAAAAATTCCCATTTTATCTTATAGAAAAGTTTTTTTTTTTTTTTTTTTTTTATAATTTTGTGTTTTTTTAACTGGATAATTTGCATTAAAAATTCCCGCTTTAATAGAAAAAATAAATATTTATTTGTTTATGTTTTTACCCAAATTAAAAACAAGGAAAAACCTTTAAAGAAGCTGTATTCCCCTGAAAAAAACCCCAGTGTTTAAAAAAGGGGGAAAATTTTATTTTTGGGTTTTTAAAAAACTTTTAAATAATTATTATTCATTTAAATATGTTAAACATTTAACAGAAACATGTGTTTTTTATTTATTTGGGGCTTTTGCCTAAAAAGCCATAATTCTTTTTAAAATGCTTGTTTAGTTACATTAACCGTTCTCGTTTTGTTTTGTCAATTTTTTTAAATGGGGTTTAGAATTTTTAAATTGCACCCCAATGCTTGTCTTTTAGTCCTGGTAATATTAATTACTAGGCAAACCCCCTACAACGCTTCGAGTGCCAACCCCCGTCACTCGCTCTCCCCCGTTACATCCTCAGCCTTTTGGCCCCAGCCCTTTTGGACTTTTTGTACAAATAAATTGGTTGGGTTAACTGAAATAAAAACCCCCCGGGAATTACTTAGCCCCCTATTTAAAAGTGCTCATTTAAATTTTTTTTGTTTTTAAAAGTGAAGAAAATTAAAAAAAATAAAGTAACTTAGCTTTCCCATGTCGTTTCCCGTAGACCCCCTCTTAGAAGCATTAGTTACCTTTGAAGTCTTAAAGCCAGTAGGCGGAGTGAGTCCTACTATAGAATGTGAATAAAACCATACTTACAATCTTGCCTGGTTCAATAATATTATGAAAAGCTCAAAAAACCCCAAATTGTTCACACCCAACGATGTTAAAAAATTTTTGGAAATCATTTTTTAATTAGAACAGCTGTTACCTTTTGATCTTTTAAAAATCTCCCCATATTAATGTCAGTCAAAAAAACGTACATTGGGGGTCCCAAACCCCTACAGGCTGAAAATATTGAAAAATGGATCTATTTCACAATTAAAAAATGAGGAAAATTGTTGACACCCAAAACAGTTTCAATTGATTAAAAAATAAGGGGGATTTTCGTTGACGTAAATGGCCTCATTTATAAAAATATTTTTAAAAAAATTTATTTACAATTCATTTTTATTATTCATTTTTAGACGCCGATCGAAAAATATAGAGAAATGTGAGGGGCGAATGAGGTGTGAATGTAGAGAAACGAGTGTAGCATTGTTACAAACAAAAGGTTGTGTTCCTCAAAAAGGGGGGTATTTATTAATCCCCTATAGCTAGAACAAAAAGGGGCCTACATTTAGGGGGAATCCGAAGAGTAGTGTTGGTTTGATTTTCAGCTAATTGACAAGCCTAAATCACTTCTTTTCCCTACACAACATAGAACCTTGACTACCATTATCCAACATGGTACCCCGATTTCTGATGGCAACCATTGAGGGAACCCCTCAAGGTTTAGTTGTAAGTTAAAATAGTTCTTCTTGCAGGAAATTTTTGAAAAAAATGTTTGTATGAATTCTGCTTCGGTTCACAATGAGTCCTGGGGTAGATTGTTGTTTTGTATATTTGTTTTTTTAAAAATCATGTCAATTTGCGCTCCCAAACCCATCCAACCGATCCCCCTTTGAAATTTAGGATGTTGTCCTTTTATACTCCGAGAGGGGGTTCTGTGAAGTTTGATCAGTCCGCCACAGGGCCCGCCCCCCCCGGGTCCAAAATTCCCATGTTATTAAAAAGGGAGAATCTAAAATTGTTTACAAAAAACATATGATGTGGGGTTTTAAATGTGTTTACATCCCAAAGCAGATTGAAGTTTCACAAAAAGTACTGATATGTTTTGATTTATTGTATTACATTTCCCCCTTGGGTGTAGCAACACTATTTTTTAATTGATCAGGTGATTGTATTTGGTTTTAAAACCTTTTTCTTTGGTAATTAAAACGGGTGAAAAGGAAAAATAAAAAATTTAAATAATTATTTGTTTTGCATTTTATTTTTTAGACATGCCCCCTAAAAAACTAATATTGGAGAAGAAGCAAAAATGTCGAATTCTTTCAGCTTTAGGTTTAAAAAAAAATAAATATTATACCGGCGAAGCGGGCGGGTACAGCTAGTACTTATAGAATTTGTTTGGGTTTTGTGCATTATATAACTTCTTAGACAATCGTTTTTTTAGAAGTGTTTTTTAAAAAATATTTTTTTATTTATTTTAAAATGTTTTGAATGTTTATTTTTTTGTATTAAATTTGCAAATTTAAAAAAGCCCCTTTTAAATTTTTTTAATTTTTTTATGGTTTTTTTTTGTGTTTAGGATGAAAATTTTTTGTGGTGCCATTTTAAAAAGGAAATTTTTTTGGGTTTTCAAATTTTTTTTTAAAAAAAAAAACTCAGACAAAAGTTTACCTCAAATTTGGGTTTTGATTTGTTTAAGTAAAAAAAAAGTATGAAAGACACATAAAAAAGCATAAACGAAAATTGGTTCTGGGTTTACGTTTTTTTTACTCCAGGAAAAAACATTCCAAGTTCAAACAAGATTTGGAAACATCATGTTAATTTAAAAACAATGGATTTTGGGAGTTCGGATATATGATAGAGCTACACAGTGTGGGAAGTTGTTCTCAATCACAAGGTAGTGTTTGAGGAACAAACAAGGGAAACTAGCTGGACAAATATTTCCCAAAATTGTGATTTTTTGGAGAAATCGGGTTTGACTGAGGCGTGAAGCCGACACGATACAGCGGTTTGCTCCTTTCCCCCACTATGCCTCTCACTTTTGAAGCAATTCGTAATTTTTTTTTCCCCCATACAGTACATGCAATTGGATTTCATTTTTAAATCATCTCCTGTTGAAGATAATCCGGGGAAAATGGCCCTGTGGCGAAATGGTTCGGGTGGAAACACCACGGTGCTTCTTCCCTTACTAAAAAAAATCCGTGTTCGGCACAGTTGTTTACTCGCCAGTTCATGTAGACTGCAGACCTGTGCGTCGAGTGGGTTTTCGGGTGGAAAACACTCACTTGTCTTCACCCCATACTGCAGTGCTGCGGCCCAGTTGTTTAATCGCCAGTTAGAAAATGCAGACCTGTGCTCGAGTAGGTTTAGGTTGGAACACATCACTTGTGCTTCATCCATTTACTGCAGTGCTGCGAGCCAGTTGTTTCTCCCAGTTATTTAACTGCGCCCTGTGCTCGGTAGGTTTCAGGAGGAACACATCACTTGTCTTCATCCTTACTGCACGTGAAAAGACCAGTTGTTTACTCCCCAGTTCAGAAATGCAGCCCTGTGCGTGAGTGGGTTTCAGGAGGAACCAACCTTGTGCTTCATCCATTATGACGTGCTCACACAGTTGTTACTCGCAGTTCGTGACTGCAGATGTGGGAAAGTGGGTTTCAGGAGGGAAAACACAAAAAACTTGCTTCACCTACTGCCGTGAGCGAGCAAGTTGTTTACTCGCCAGTTCAGTAAACGGCAGACCTGTGCGTCGAGTGGTTTAAAGAGGGGAACACACTCACTTGTGCTTACCCATAATGCACGGCATGGAGCACAGTTGTTTTACTCGCCATTCAGTAAATGAGACCTTCCGTCGGTGGGTTCAGGTAAACACCTCACTTGTGCTTCATCCATTACGCACGTGAATCGAGCAAGTTTTTTTATCCCCGTTTGTAGATGAGACCTGTGCTCGAGTAGGTTCAGGAGGAAACACATCATTGTGTTTAAATCCATTTATGCACGTCATCGAGCACATTGTTTATTTCGCCGTTCATGTAGACTGCAGCCCTGTGCGTCGGTAGGTTCAGGAGGGGAAACACACTCACTTGTGCTTCATCCATACTGCACGGATAAAACAGTTTTTTACTCGCCAGTTACGTAAAAGCAGACCTGTGCGTGGTAGGTTAGGATGGAACATCATTGTGCTTCACCAAATATGACGGCAGCGAGAAAAGTTTTTTACTCGCAGTTCAGTAATGAAACCCTGTGCGTCGGTGGGTTCAGGACGGGCAACACACCTTTGGCTTATCCATTATGCACGTGCATGCGAGCCAGTTGTTTTTTTCCCAGTTCATGTAGCGCAGACTGTCGTCGATAGGTTAGGAGGGAAAACACACCACTAATGTGCTTCATACTACTGCAGTGCATGCGAGGACAGTTGTTTACTGCCAGTTTCTGAATCAGCCTGTGGTCGAGTGGTTCAGGATGACCACATCACTTGTGCTTCACCAATTATGACGTGCTTTCAACACAGTTGTTTCCCCAGTTCACGGGGCTGCAGACCTGTGCGTCAGTGGGTTCAGGAGGGAAAACCCCCTATGTGCTTAAAACCATTACGCAGTGCTCAACCAGTTGTTTCGATCACTGTGGAGCCTAATTCAGTCCTCTTTTTGTTCAAATTTTTTCCTCATTCCCCCGGTTTTTAAAAGGGAACTAAATGTTGTTTTAAGGGGTTTCGGTTTTTTTTGAGGATAAATTTTACAAATTTTTGATCTTTGTGGTGGTTTAGGGGAACACAAAAAATGTTTATAATTTACGTTTTTAAACCAATTGTAGATTAATTTCGATTGGGTTTAATAAATTAAACTGTTAAAATCCGAAAAAATTTTAAATTTTTAAAATGGTTCTTTAATCCCTTTTAAAAATTAATAAATTTCATTTCATAATTTGACATGCAACGATACTCCCAAAATTAAAAACCCTCAGTTTCTTTAAATAGTTTCCTAAAGCGAAATAAATGAAGCAATTTTCCTTCTAAATTAAAACACTAACATTTTACTAAGTCAGAAAGTGTTTTTCGGTTTTTTTTCAAAAAATTAAGAAGGGGACCACTTTTTAAAATTGTATTTTTGTTCTTTTAAAAACAGGGAAAAGTACTTTTTACTAGTGGGTTGCGTTAACTTAAAATCTTTTTGGGAAAAATGTGTTTTGGTTTGATTTTTTAATAAAATAAATAAAATAAATGTGGTTTTGGATTTTGTTTAGGTTTTTAATTGTTTCCCCCTTTTTAAAAAAAAATTTTAAAAAAAAAAAAAAAAAAAAAAAAAAAAAAAAAAAAAAAAAAAAAACCTCAATTTTTACTTTAGTTAAAAATGCGCAAATTTAATTGTTTTTAAAAATTTTTTTGATAAATCTTAAGTAAAATTAATTTTAAATCAAAATGCTATTTTTTTACTGGTTCTCCCTTTCTAATAATTTCCTCGAAAACAACAATAAAAAAAATTTTTTCTGTTTTTTTTTTAAAAATTTAAAAAAAGGGACACAAATGGTTAATAAAATTCCCAGGGAAAAAAGGTATTTTCCCATGTTCCTTTGAAGAACACCCGGAATTGTTTTGTTTTGGTCCCTATTGTTACTAAAATTATGAGCCTCGGTTTTTCCCTGTAGTTCCATTTGAGCCTCTACTTGTTAGAGTTTCCAGGGAAATCCGGGAACTTTTACCTTTTGTTAGGAGAACCTCGGTCTTGTTATTAATTAAGTGAAAAATTATTTTTACTATATTTTTCCGTTGGAACCCCTCCTATTTTACCGTGCCATTAAAAAATCCTTTTGTTTATAAATTCCCATTTGAGAAAACGGACGGTTATTTAGTTCCAGTGAGAAACCACCGGTCTTGTTCCCTATAGTTCTCCTGGTTTACACATCAAACAAAAAGTGAAAGGGGTGATTTAAATTTGCATTTGCCAAAACTATTCACGTGTTTTTAGGCTTTAAAGTTTTTATTTTAGAATAAATTACAATAATTTCAGTCACATTGCAGTTCAAATTAGAATGTTTTAGCCGTGAAAAGTATTCATTAGCTGGTAAAAAAAACGTTTAAAAAACGAACAATCAACTTCTTAATAACCTTTAAAAAACCCACAGCATTTGGTTCATCAAAAGGGTGTAATCCTCGTTTAAATGTAATGAGGCTTTCACTGTTTCAAAAAAGGTTAAATGTTTACCTAAGTATAAATATGTCAACTTTTTCCTAGATGAGTGCAAAAATGTTATTTTATAGTAAAAACAAAATACATTATATCAGGCTTGTACGTTGCCCGATTTTCAGGGATTTTGGTTCCAAACCCCTTCAATAAAATTTGAAGGGCTAGGCTTCGTTGCTATGGATTATAGTAACCACTTAATTATAGATTAATATGCCATTTTTTAAAATCTTTTTTCTTATTTTAATGATACTATTTTTTTAGCCCATTTAATTTATCCTTAAACTAAATTTTTACGTCATCAAAATCTGCAAATATCACTATCCTTAAAAGTAACCAAGTGCTTTGGCCTTTGCAGGCCCTGGCCCCCTGTTGAAAAAACCCCAAACCAAACCTCTTGAACGCTCTTTGCTTTTTAAACTTCCAGATCTGGTACCTCATTCTTGATTCCATATTTCCCTATCTGTTTAAGCGTTCTCAAAATATCCAACAACGGGTACCCATTTTAACCCCCTTTTTTCCCCCATCTGTGTGGGTTCCCTATAAATATCCAGCCTGGTACCTCATTCTTAACCCGTTTCCCCCTCATTGCTGTATCGTTCTCTAAACATCCGCTCTGTACCTCATTTTAACCCCCGTATTCCCCTCATCTGTGTAGTCGTTCCAAAAAACATCCGCACGGGGGTCCCTCATTTTAACCCCGTATTCCCTCTCTGCTGTAGTCGTTTTCATAAATATCCAGCATCTGGTACCTCATTTTAAAACCCCGTATTCCCCTCATCTGCTGAGTCGTTCCATAAATATCCAGCATTGGTACCTCATTTTTTCTCTTTTTCCCCTCATCTGCTGTAGTCGTTTTAAAAAAACTACCCAAAATGGTACCTCATTTTAACCTCGTATTCCCTCACTGCGTAGTCGTTCTCAAAAAACTATCCAGCAATGGTACCTCATTTTAACCCCGTTTTTCCCTCATCGTGTAGTCGTTCTCAAAAAACTATCAACATCTGGTACCCATTTTTAACCCCTCGTATTCCCCTCATCTGCTGATCTTTCTCATAAACTATCCAGCATCTGGTACTCATTTTAACCCCCGTATTCCCTAAAGCTGTGTGTTCCATAAATATCCAGAAATTGGACCTCATTCTTAACCCCCGTTTTCCCCCTCACTGCTGTAGTCGTTCTCAAAAAACTATCCGCATCTGGTTTTTTTTTTTTTAACCCCCGTATTTCCTCATTTGCTGTTTCTTCCTCATCTATCCACATTGGTACCTCATTCTTAACCCCCGTTTTTCCTTATCTGCTGTAGTCGTTCTCATAAACTATCCAGCATCGGGTCCCTCATTCTTAATCTTATTTCCTCATCTCTGTAGTGTTTCATAACTATCCAAAACTGGTACCTTTTTTTTAAACCCCCCGTTTTTCCCCTCATTGCTGTAGTCGTTTCATAAACTATCCAGCATCTGGTACCTCATTTTAAACCCTCGTATTCCCCTATCTGCTTAGCTTCCCAAAACTATCCAAACTGGGTACCTATTTTAACCCTCGTACCCCCCTCATTGCTGTAGTCGCAATAAACTACCAGCTTTTTGGGGGGGGGTTTAAAAACCCTCATTCTTTTCTAACCCTGTTTTTTTAAACCCCTGTTTTGGGGTGGGGGGGTTTTTAAATAATTCAGATTTGGTTCCCCATTTTTAAAAGGGGGGTTTTCTCCATTTGTTTGTGGGGTCGGTTCATAACTCTTAGGTTGGGGCTTTTAATATGCCTCTCCCTGTGGCGTTTCATTTTCCCAAAGCAGGTCCCCAAATTTTTCAATTCCCCACGGTGGGAAGGGGTTTTCAAACATCCACATCCTCTTAAAACTCACCCCCTTGGGTCTTATCTAATTGCCCTGGTCAATCCCGGGTTTCCCTCATTTTGCGGGATGGTCCCAAAAAAAAAAACCAGCACCGTCCCTTCTAACTCTAAAACCCTTTTCTTTGGCCGAGGGGGCCTCCTTTCGATCAGTCCCACAACCCCCAAATTTTTTTTAAGTTATGCAATTCCACCGTTTTAACTTTTTATTCTTAATATTGATTTTTTTTAATCAACACTTTGGAATTTTTTTAAATTTTTATTTTTACGTCAAAAAAATTTGGGGGTATTTTTTTTTATTCCAAAAAAAAACCAAATTGTTATTTTTAAAAAAAACTTAAAATTTAACTCATTTTTAAAAAACTTTTTCAAAATTGTTTTTTCTAAACATATTTACAAAAAAAAATTTTTTGGGGGACCCATTGCTTAAAAATGTTTAAATAAAAAGATCTTGAATCATTAAAATTTTCATTCCCGGATCGATATATCAGTTTGGGGTCCCTTTCCCCACCCCCGTTTCTTATCGCGGGTAGTCTTTTAATAATATAACTGACTTTTTATGTTTCCAAAGGGTGTCCAAAAACTTTGAAATTTTTTCCTTTTCAAACCTTTTTAAATTCGTTATTCGTTCCCTCAAAAATCACATGGACTCAAAAAAATTTTTAAATTTAGGTGGGTTTTCAAAAAAATCCAAAGTCCCCAATCTACCAAAAAAAATCCATTCTAGCTCTCATACAAGGAACGGGGAAAACCCCCAGAAATTTTTATGCGTAGTTTTCTTTTTAATAAAAATCCAAAAAACTGGTATATTATACATATTTCTAATTTTAACCCCTTTTTAATAAAAATTGTTTCCCCAAATCTAAACCTCGGAGCCAAAGCTTTCGTCCTTTTTAAATTTCCCTTTTTAGTTTTTTCCTTTTCAAGTAAAACAATATTCCCCCCCATTCTACCAAAATCTTTTTTTAATTAGAATTTAAATTCCGCTATTAAATTATTCCAAAATTTGGGGTTTTAATTTTTTCTTAAACCCCCAATCCCTAAGTAAAACCCCTTTTTTGGGGGAAAACCCTTCCTTTCCCAAATTTTTTTAAACTTGGTTACTCCTTTTTTCCACAAATTTTTTTTCCCCTTAAAATTTCCAAAAATTCTCCTTCCTGAATTTTTTTATTAAAAAGGGTTTTTTTTTCCCTTTCGGGTTTTTATTGCTTTTTTATTTTTTTTTTCAGAAAAAAATTTTCCCCTTTATTATTTTGTTTTGGGCCTACTTTACTTTAAAACAAAGTTTTTAGTCAACCTTTTGGGGGGTTTTTAAATTTTTCGAAAAAGAAAATTAATTTTTGTTTTTTTTCCAAAATGGGGTTGTGGGCTTTTTATATTTTTTATTATTATTTTTTTTAAAAACCTTTATTGTAATTTTAAATTGAAGGTGATGCAAATCCAAACCATAATTTATTTGTTTTATTAAATAAGGGTTTTTTTATAATGGGGCATTTTTGTGTGAAAAAAATGTTAAAATTATTGTTCTGTGAAATGAAAAAATTTTAAATGAATTGTCTTTTTTTTTAAATTCGGTTTTTAGGACCCGTCACTCAAAGCAAAAAAATGGGTTTAAAAAATCAAAATTTAAGAAAATGAAAAAACCCATCACCCGCGGAACCTCAAGTCAGTTAAGAAGATTTAAACAAGAAATTTTTTATTTGTAGTTTTAAAAAAATTTTCTTTTTAATTTATAATAATTTATTGATTTTTTGGAGAAGTGGGGAATTATCACAACTTTTTAAAAAAAAAGGTACCAAAACGAACGGAAAACAAAACTTAAAAATTTAGGAAATTAAATTGTGTTTCTTTCTTTCTTGATGATAAAATCATTTTTAAAAGGGGACTAGGGCTTTTTGGTTTAAAGAAAGAATATCCCTATTATTATTTACCAAATTGAAAATAATTAGTTATATCTACAAAGATAAATAAACTTTTGTATATTGTTCCCTAATTATAAAAGTTTCTTTTTAAAAAATTTGTATTTAAATTGTAAAATTTTTTTTATTTTTTTCTATTAATATTTTTTTTTCTTTCTCTTTGGGTTATTGTTTACATCTTTTATATAGAACTATTATTTGTTTAGTTTAAATATGTAGTAATAGTATTTCAAAAATATTAGTTTTCGTTTCTTTGAAAAATAGTACTTTTTATATATTAAACTAATTATATAAATGAAGTTTAGAAAAACATAATTATTATATTAAATATTTATTATTAGAACTATTGTATAAAAAAAATTTAATTTTTTTTAAAATACATTTTAAAATATGAATTTAGTAATTAGTCCCCATTTAGAAAAAAAACTTTAGTTAAATAAAAAAGAATAAAACTTTTATAACGAACTAATTTGTTTTTATAGATATTTTATTGTTTAAATGATTAAAGTATAATCATATTTTAAAATATATAATCTATTAGAATATGAAATTTTAAAAATTTCGAAAAACCAAAAAAAATTTAAGAATTTAGTATTTTTAATCTTTTTAATTGATCATTATATTTTTGAACTTTTTATTAAAATTTTAATAAACATGTATTAATATACAAAATTTTTAGAAAAGAACTAACTAAAAACGAAGATTGAAATTATCTTTAAAATAGTACTTTTGTAAATAAATCTTTATTAAACGAAGAAGAAAATTCAATATTAAAATTTAAATTTTATTAAAGATACTATTACTATAAATAAATAGTTTATATATATCGATATATTTTTATAAGAACATGTTTATAGATACTATTTTATATATAGAACTATTGTATTAAATATTTTTGAATATGATACTTTGTATAAAGTACAAATTGTAAAAAATAAATTTATTTATTGATTATTGTTAAAAAAACTTTAAAATTAGAACTTTTTTGTATATTATACTTTTTTATATGTACTATTAGAAAAAGTTTTTATTTTGTAAAAAAGAACTTTTATATATTTAGTACAAAATTATAATCTATTATAAAAAACGATATTTAGTATATATGATACATTTTATAATGATATATTATATAAATCGATACTATTATATTATGAACTTAGAGCACAGAAAGGGGGAATACATTAATTTTATTTTTGGAAAAGTTCGTTCTTATCTGTTAACATTCAGGGGCATTTTCAAAATTTTTTGTAATTTTTTTAAGGGATACCTGCACGAGTACAAAGCAATATATTTGTCAATACCTATAGTTAAAAAATTTATGTTTTGTACAAACATTTTTGCCCCCTGTCTTCTCTCCCATGCTGACGACTGACGTGCTGATGACGCGATTTGATAATCGTTTGTTATGTTATTGTGATTTGGTAAAAATTTTTTCAAGAAAAAGCTTTCCCTTATCAGCAAAAACGTTCCGAGATAGGTTTCGAGGGCGTTTATCCATGTGTGAAAGTTGTTTTCGTTTTATTGAAGCTGAAAAGGGGGGTTTTTTTATTTTTAAGAAGGCGTGCGAGGGGATTTGTGGTCGTTGCGGTGAGACTCACCCAGTGACCTTGACAACTGCCCCCCTTGTTGTGGAGAACTTACGGATTTAAACATGACCCCCCTTCCCTGTTGGTGTGTGTAGGCAATTCCACACTTAAGAACTAAGTGTATTACATTCCAGGAGAAGAAATGGTTATTTTGTTCTTGTAGTCCAAAAAAGTGTCTTATGGGGGTTTTATTCTTGATTATTTTTGGGACTTGTGTGGTTTTTAGTTCACCCCCCTACATAATAATTTATAATATAAAGGTGCCAAAAAATTTTAAAACTTGGTTTTTTTTCGGTTTTTTGTCAGCAAAAAAAATTTTTTTATAGGGATATGGACTATAAAAGGTTCTAACCATTTTTAGGAGAGAAAATTGTTATTTTTTTAAAAAATGAACTCAATTTTTACTCAAAATATTCGGAAAACTCTTTGTAGGGAAACCTGATTTTTTAAAACATTTAAAAAAATGCAAAATACCACCCTCAATTTGGAATATTCATGGGGCAAAATGCTGTAAAATTTTTTTTTATTCTATTCTATAAATCTTTTTAAATACAAAGAGGCAAGTATCTTTTCTAAAAAAAATTCAGTTTTAAAATTATTAATTTTTAAAGTTGTATGTTTTGTTTTTTTAAGCTTGTTAATTAATGTTATTATTCTTTACAAAATATGATAATTTTCCCGTCAATTTGTTATCATTTTTTTCATTTTAATAAGTGAAGTTTTATGTAGCCAATAATAAAAGTAAATGATTTTTAAAAGTCAATAGTTTTTGAATAATGTTAATCTGGCAGTAGTTCAAAATCTTGTGTTGTTTTTTGGTGATTTTCTTAGGGTTTTTGTATTTCCATTATTTTAGTTTCTGTGTTGTGATTTTGGATTCATTTTTTTAAAATTAGTGATGTTTTTTGATAAGGGGTAAAATTTTTTTATTGGAGAATGTTTGAATAAGTTCATCAATTAAAATTTATCAACAAAATGTTAATTTTTGGGGGTTAAACTGTTCTAATTTTTTTTAAATAATCAGTTTTTTAGGTTTGTTTTTTTAAGTAGTTATAAGGAAAAACACAAATTTTAAAAGTCACACATTGTTAAAACACTTAAACTTTTTTTTAAATATTGATTTTTTTTAACTTTGGTCAGAAAACCCATTAAATTAATAATTCCTGCTTTTTAAGCTATTACTTTTCCCGATTCAAAAAAAAATTTTATTGCAATTTGCTCTGTTATCTAATTTGTCATATTCATTAATAATTTTGTAATGCATTTGGGAAAAGTACAGAGTTGAAAACCCGACCCAAACCCCCGACATTTAAATTTTGGCATTTCAGAGAAAAGGTGCTGATTTAAAAATTGTTCCGGACTTTAACATTGTAAACCCCTTGGGAAAAAACTTTCACAGACCAGGAGTGTGAACTTTTTTAGCAATTTGGGGGGGGTGTCCTAAAGCGTGTAACCCCTGTGGGGGGGGGGGTTTTGTCAGTGTTATACCCCTACTATGGGGGGTGGGGGAAAAATTTCCCTTTAAACAAAAGGGGGTTAACCTTTTTAAAATATTAAACCCTAAAAATTTCTTGAATTTTCAAAAAAATTTTAAGTTTTTTCCTAAAACACAAGTTTTTTTAAGTTACTATATTTTTCCCTCCTATTAGGTAAAAAATTTCAACCAATGACTTTCCTAAATAAAAATATGTATAAAAGGGGATAAAAAAGTTGGAGGGGGGGGTTTGTTGGTGTTGACAGCGTTACGTAATTTTGGGGGGGTTTAGTTTTTGCTTTGAACGGGGGGCGGGGGTTTTCTAAAAAGGCTGTTTTAAAACCCTTACGTAATTTAGGGACAGCCCCTTGCTTATTTGCTGTAATTTTTAGGAATCTATTTTTGATTTGATTTCCCTTGAGAGTCTTTTTATTAGAATATCAATAGGTTGTTAAAGCCTGCTTTTTAAGTTTAAAGGTTAAATTTTTAAACCCAATCAGAGTAAAACAAATTCTAAAATGGAAACCCAGGGGTTCTTTATTTTTATTGGTCCATTTTTTAATGACACTTTGTAAAAAAAGACGCCAAATTTTTGAAAAAAAAAAGGACTGAATCGTTCATTGGTACCATCACCTAGTTCAAATGAATATTCCCCCAAATTTTGGGGAATCGATGTCTCGGGAATAAAGAAATAATTCATTTTGATTTTTAAGTCTAAAAAAAAAAATTGTAAAAAAAAATTTTAAAAATACCCAAAAAATGCTTTAAGAAAAATTTATTTAAAAAGTAATATTAAATAAATCATTTTAAGTACTTTTTCGACGTTTTTTGCAGTAAGTTATTTTCTTTATTTTTTACCTGAACTGAAAGTTTTCTGCTAAAATTGTTCTTTTTCACTTTCTTTGTCAAATTTGGCACTATTTTTAGGTATTTTTCCAACAATAACTGATTGGAAAGTTTCTACTCACATTTCTAGTTGAAAAATTAAATTTTCAATTTTATATATTCAAGTAAAAATATTTAAACACTTCTGTTAGATATTTCACCTCCAATTAAGGGGGTTTTTTTTAAGGGTGAATTTGCGGTTTTCTGAAAAGTAAACCCCCGTTTTGTTTTTTTGTTTTACTTTTTTTTAAAGAAAAGATGTCTCTTCGGAGTATTTAAAAAAAACACAGTGTGCAAATGTAAATAGTAACAGAATTAAAATGGGAAAAAGCTTCCCTTAGAATTTTTGTATATAGACATTTTTTTACTTTTTAAAATAGGCCCCCCACTATAAAAATTAATAATATGAATCTATTTTAATTTTTCATTAGAAAATTTTATGCATTCTATACGTATTTTCTTTCGAAAAATTGTATTACTCTAGTTACTTTTTTAAATTTTTTGGGTTATTTATTGCATGAAAAAATTTTTTGTTGAATAAAAATAGAATAATTATTACACATGAAATGTAAATTTTATTCTAAGAAATCAGGGTTTTAATTGAAAAGAAAGCGATTTTCCTAATAACTTTTTTTGTCAACAGAGAGTATTGTGTTGGGACTAAAATAATAACAATCACTGACGTAATGTACTTTATTAGTAGTTAAACGTTAATCAATTTTTACGTTAAATTGTGCGTGTTTATCACTAGTTTTTTATTTTTGTAATTTTTAAAAGGTTTTAAAATTTATCAGTTAGTAAAATGCAAGCTTCAAAGCTGTCCGTAAATATTCAATATAATGTAAATAAAAGAATTTTTGTAATATTACTTTTTAATGTACAATATATGTTTTTAAATTTATTGTACAAAATCAACCGCTTATCAAGACAAAAAAAAGGTATTTAAATTTTCTTTAATTTTGTATATTAAAAAATCCATATTGGTACTAATGAGTGTTTTAAAAATTAAAAAGTTTTTATATTATTGCATGTAATTTTTTTTTTGGTTGTAAAAAAATATTTTAAAAATTTCCAAAAGTTGTTTCAACCCTGGATTTTTCATTCAAATTGTGTTTATTTGCAAATTTTAACAGCATTTAATTTACATTGAATTTTTGATAAACCGGTACCTGCCTTGAAACTCAGTTTTACAATGATCTTTAGTAATCACTAATTTTTTAGAAGTTTTCATGTTTGAATCAAGTTCATCATGGCTTTTATGTATTTGAGGGTTTTGCTATGAGCGAGGAGTTGCGGCGGCCTTGAGCTAGCGTGGGCCCCCCTAGACCTAGAGCTGTGCCCCCAGATCTCAAACGGAGTCACTGAGATAATATCCGAGGACCACCGAAACAGCTGTGGGGCACCTCCCAGCAGACCCCAAAGGTAATAAACAATTATATCATTTTGTTCTAAGGGTATTTAACTGAATGGAAAGGTCCACTCGGGTTTGAACATCTTATGAAAACCTAAAAGTAAATAAACAGGCAAAAAAAAATAAAAAAAAAAAATTTTGTTAATTATTTAATTTTCATCATAATTTAAAATTTTTATTTGTTGGCTTTACTCAAAGTCATCAACAAAATTTGGAAATGTTTCTTCTTAAAATTTTTTCCTTTGATTAAACCCAAAAAGAGCCAACGGAGTCGCCAAAATTTTCAAGTCAATTTTATTCCCTTAATTTTTTAATAAAATACAAGATAAAAAATGCTATAAAATTTTTGTTCTGTTAATACTTTATTTTTTTCTGTATTTGTATTTGTTTTTCTTTTGTTCCCAAATTTTTTTTATTGTATGACAATTTGTATGTGTTTATGTTTAAATTTTTCTTTATTTCTTTTTTTTATGTATTATCAATTTAATCAGGGCCCTTTTTAAATTATTTAAAAAAATAAGTTATTTTTATTTTTTTTAACCATTCAATTTTTTAAAATCAAATTAGACATTTAAAATATAAATAAAAAAATTCTTCATAGATTATTACAAACTTTCAGCATTTCCTTGGCTGCTGTTAAATTTTTTTGGGTAATGACAACAAAACTCACTATTGAACTCTACTTTTTGGTATGACAAAAAAATCAATTAACATCTATTTTTCTAATTTTTTTTCTTTTATGTTATTACGTACGTTTTTTTTTACCAAACATGTAATGTTTTTAAATGCAAATTTTTTTTTTTTCGTAAAACTTTTTAGTGACCCCTAGTGTTTTTCAATGAAAATGTTAATAAAAAATATATTGTAAATTTTTTTTGCTAAATTTTCCCCTGATTAGTTTAAGTATTTAAAAATTACTTGCTTTTGATTTTGTTTGCCATAGTTTTAAAACCACTTACACTTTTATTTAAAAATTTCGGGGACAAAAAAATTATTTGACAATTCTGGGTGGTACCGCCACCCAAATTAAGTTTTCTGATATGTTTAAATTTAATATTAGAATAATATTAAAAAGTGGTAAATTATTTTTAAAATTTTTACCCAAAACATTGAAATTTGTTTGTGCTTTTTTTAAAATTGAGGGTACGATTTGGTATTGAAATAAAAAAACAAACAAAAAAGACTAAATATTTTAAATTTTTAGTATGAAACTAGTAATTTTGCTTGTTTTTAATTCATCTATCAACAAATTTGTTTAAAGATTTTTCTTACATTCCCCTTCATTTATTAAGTAACGGGTCCGCCCATGTATTTCCCCATAGGCATTGTTAGCACAGGAAATTGATGCACGTGAAAGGGTCCATTTTTGTGAATGAATGCTCATTTAAGAGATCGTAATTTTCCAATAAATCTAAATTAAAGAATCCTCGGGTTCAGCTCCGCACCAAGGGAAAACCCACTGAAACTGCTTTTCTGTTTACCTTTTCAGTGTAAACTTTAAATTTAGGTTACGAGGGGAAAAGTGTTGTGTCTTCCTAGCAAGTACCAAAAAATAAAAGTTTATGAAAAATAAAACGGGGGAAATTAAATTTAATAGCATTTTCGTTAAACTTCACCCCTCGTAAATTTTCGATTTACAAAACAGCAAAAGGTAGCAAAAACTATACATCTTTTTATTAAAGAATTTTGTTTTTTCAATAACAAAGATGAATTTTAGGTAAAAATGGCAACAAATTTTTATAAAAAAAAAAAAAAAAAAAAAAAAAAAAAATTTTTTTAAAAAAAAAAAAAAAAAAAAAAAAACCCAAAAAAAAAAAAAAAAAAAAATTTAAAAAAAAAAAAAAAAAAAAAAAAAAAAAAAAAAAAAAAAAAAAAAAAAAAAAAAAATTTTTTTAAAAAAAAAAAAAAAAAAAAAATTTTTAAGTTTTAAAAAATTTTTAAAAAATTTTTTTTAAAATTTTTTTGTAAATTTTTTTTATTTTTTTGCCCCTATTGAAACAAAAATTTAAGGGAAATTTTTTTGGTAATTTCTTTAAAAATTTTTTTTATGCCTTTTTCCCAAAATGGGTTTTTCTAAAATATTCCCCCAAAACTTTTTTTCCCCTTTTTTTTGTTTGTTTTTTTAATAAAAATTTTAAAAAAATACGAATTAAAAAATCTTTTGTTATGTTTTGTTAAATTTTTAAAAAAAAACCTATGTGTTTTGTTTAGCATATTGATACCAAAATTTTTAAGGGAGGTTATGTTTTTACAAAAAGATTATGTATCTTACAAAAAACATACCAAAAGTTTTTTTTTTGGTTGTAATTTTAATTTTTATTTAAAAAAATTGAAAAAAAAGAGGGCTATCCAAAGGAAAAGTTTGTAGAATAAAAAAAAATATATGGAATAAAAATTTCTAAAATTTTACTAGGGGTTTCAGAAAATGAAACAATTGTAATTTTTATATTATACAAATAAAAAGTCTTCCAGATAACTAAATGAAAAGAAAAGTTTTTACCATGGAAAAATAAAATTTCAAAATTTTTGTAGAAAATGGTTATTAAACCCAAAAAAGTTCCCTATATATTGAAATGTAAGTAATATTTGAGTTTTTAAATAAGTTTTTTATTGAAGTGTAAATGAAAGAAAAAAAACAAAAAATAAACACTCTAAAACCTACTTTTAATTTTTTTATTTAATTGAGTAATAAACAAAAACGTCCTGATGTTTAGCATTCCCGTCATTTATATACAGTTTAATCATATTTCAGGGGACCGTGATATTTTTTTCAATTTTTTTAACCCCCCTAAATTGCTCTTTGAAAAAGACGAGTAATTCAATGACTGCGAATTTCTGTAAGAACCAAGGGGAAAACCAATCCATAGTCCCCAAAAATTTGAGCAAAGTAATTTTTAGAAAAAAAATTGTACAGCAATTTAAAACATGTTCCCCAAAGTACAAATTTTTATATTGTTTTAAATCACGTAAAAGCTACGTTTTAAATTTAAAAAGTATATGTTTTTTTATTCAGCTATTTTTAAAATTGCAGATATTTAAATTTAAATTAAAATTTATTCCCACATATATTTTTAATGTAAAATACTCAAATCCCTTATAAAAAAAAAGTGTCCTGTTGTTGTTTTGTGACCTTTCTTGCGAAAAAAAACCTTGCAATGATGCAACAAAATTGATATTTGCAGCACTTAAAATAAAAAAAACCCTTTTTTAAAAAAAAGTTTTGAGAATCTAAATTTTCTAATTTGATTGATACTTTTGTAAAATTTCTTATTTTCCTTCTTTTTTTCCCAAAAAAAAAAAAGTAATCCAAGAAATATTTACAAAAGAAATAACAATTTTAATTTTGAGGGGAATAGTCAAAAATTTAAAAAAAAAATTTTTAAAAAATAGATTAAGCCTATTAATTGGAAACGTTTTATAATTTTAAAGTGTTTATGTTATGTTTTATCCAATGTGTTTTTCCACATGGCAGTAATAAAAACTGAAAAAATTTTTGGTATCTCTAAATTTATTGAATCAAGGTTTTTTTTTGTAATGCTGAAAATATTATATTGCATCATGTGAGGGATTTTTTTTTTTTTTTTTTTGCAAATCAAGGTTAATAAACTTAAAAAAAAAATGTTCGCTCCAAGTTTTCCAAAAAGCTGTGCGGGCTAAAAGAATTAGCTTAATCCAAATTATATATACTGCCTTAAACCTAACTAAATAAAAATTTTTATTTTTATGGAAGGAATTTTTTCATTTGTTTTCATATCTCTGATAAAATTTTTAGAGTCTGGATATAAAATCTACTATTGTCCATTGAGCCTTCAACATTTTAAGTATTCAAAAACACAAGAAGTAAATTTTATTACAAGTTTTTTGAAAAATTTAAAAACAATCTTGCCCATGTTAGCTTACAGTATTTTGTTATCATAAATGAATTTAAGCAAATTTTTATGATTTGATGTTTGCCAAACAAAAAAATTAAAGGATCGTTAAATTTTGTTATGCGCTAAAAAAAGTAAATAGACCTTTGTAAGAAAAATTTTTTGTAAATATAAAAGCTGGGAAATCTAAAAATTATTCTTTATTGCTGATATCTGAAAAACTACTTAGATCGTTTTAATTTTTAAATAACAACAAAAATACACACAATTTAGGGTTTTTTTAACTTTTGTTTTTTTTTCTTTTTTAAAAGAAATTTAAATTTTGATAAGTTTTAAAATTTGAGAGACCTAAGCCAACTCGTTTCTTGAAATAAAAAATACATAAAAGGGTCGGATGACCAGTATGTTTGGGTTACTACCTACAGGCATTTATTTTTTAAAAATTTAACTTAAGCAAATTGTTTGTAATATGTTCTATATTTAATAAAATTTACATGTTTTTTAAAACCCTCGTTACTTATGCCTTCTTCAACACCTGAGACTTTGGTTGTATTTTTACTACATCTTTTTACCAGTTTTTAAAGTTTTTAAGTATTTTAATATTTGTCTTTTTCTTTTAAAATTTCTTTTTGACCCTTTAGCAGGTCTTGAGCTAATATGGGGTAAGGGGGTGGTGGGATAGGTTAGCCTCTCTGAAGCAAGATGCCCAAAAGGCTAAATTTAGGGGGGGCAAAAAATGGCATGAGTAATTAAGGGTTCAATATTTTTTTTTCCCGTTCAAGCCCAGGATAAGAAAAAAAATAAATAGATTTTCTTTAATTAAACATTTTTTAAGAGTACTGAAAAAAGAAAAGATCTTTCACCCGTAAAGTACCAATTTGAAATACTCATTGCATGAACTTGGAATAAAATACCAAAAAAAAAGTGAACAAAGCTTGTGAAATAAAATAAACATCATGGGGTTTTAACTGGACATAAACAAATTTGGCGCCAAATTTTTTTCTGGGGTTTTGAAAATTTTCTTTTCTCTTCAGGAAAACATTTCACAAAAAAAAATTACTAATAAATTTTTGTATGTCAACCCAATCGGCTCAAACAATTTTTTTCCTTAATGAAAAAAGTTTGCATTTAAATTCTAAAAATGTTCTGTACTCATAGCAATGTAAAAAAAGCGACCCGCTCTAATTTTGCATGTTTTCTTCTTTTTGATTTAAAAAAATTTAAATGTTTTCTCTTCGCTTCACATGAGGGGCCGTCCCAAAATTATGAAAAATAAAATCAATCTTTTCAGACCCCCCCCCCGCCCTGGTATTTGAACTTTTAACAGTAATACCTAACCACTCAAAAATTACGTAAAAGCTTTCACAAACCCCCTCCTCCAATTTTTGTCTCAATTTTAAAACCTTATTGATTTTGTTTTTTCTTGTTTTTGAATGGGGGAAGAACTATTAAAAACTTTTAAAATCTTTTTAAAAAAAACTTGTAGTTTTGGGAAAAATTAAAATGTTATGAATGTTTCAAAAAAATTTGGAGGTTTAGTAGTTACTTAACCTGCTAAAACCCTCCACCCTCCCCCTAACGGTGTATAAAGCTGCCGAAACCCCCCCTCCCCCCAAAAGCGTTATGTAATTTAGGGTGGTCCCCTTTGACTGTAAAAGAAAGACTTATACATAGTCTAAACACAGATTGCATCTTTACAAAAATGGTTGGGAAATATAAACCACAGTCCGTTTACTGTGAAAATATAAACACACCCGTCACGTTTTTCTGTGAGAAAATATAAACACACGTCAGTTTTATGTGGAAAATAAAACACCGTCACGTTTACTGTGAGAAATATAAAACACAGTCACGTTTACTGTGAGAAAAATAAACCACGTCACGTTTACTGTGAGGGAAAAATAAACAACAGTCACGTTTACTGTGAAAGGGAAATTATTTTAAAATTTATGTATTTTTAAATTTTAAAAACAACTTTCAATGTTTATAAAAACATTGGGGCACCCGCACATTCATGTGCCAACCCCGTCTCTTTCTCGTTTCCCGTCTGGTTTTAGCCGGGTAATGCCCGTTTGGGAAAAAATTCCCCCCCTCATTGTGCACGTGACAAAGCCAACGCAGTTGGTAAACTGTACTATACGGCCCTTAAAAATAAAACAGCAGCACCCTTTAACATTGTTTTTTATATGTTTGGGTTTCTTTTTTTCTTAATAAACCCCGTTTTGTGGGAAAAAGGGTTTTTTTTGGTTTTCTTTAATCCTTGAGGATTTTAAATTTTTAAAAAAATTTCTTTGTGCACTTTTTAGGATACGAAATTGGCATTCCCTTTAAAATTTCAAGTCAACCCCGGTTTGTCAGTCATATGTAAATTTTCAGTAAACCTACCCGCCCCCTTTGCGTCATAATATTAAGCTTGATTATTAAAATCAAAATGTGCACAAGCTTTCAGTTTATACGTACCAATTTTGATCAGCTGATATTATGTATATTAATTATTTAATACTGTACTGAATTTTTACTTCGGTATTAATCAGTCAAACTAGTAAGTAAAATTGATGTCTGTCAAAAGGGTTAAAAAATTTTAATTTTTAATGTACGAATTATTTTTAATTTTAAAGTTTTTGCTTTTCTAAGTTTTGTTAAAATTTGTCTTTATTTAACATTGTTAATCAAAAAAATCAATAAATGAAATGGGGGATTCAATTGATTGATTTCGTAATTTTATTGATAAATAAATCAAGAAAACTCTTGTAAATAAATAAAAGGAAAATCCCCTCTAAGTGAGCCCTTTGGGGCCAAGATAAACCCATGTACAAAATTTCAAGTCAATTGGGTAGTTTTTAGAGAAATAGTGATGGTGGTAAATGGCTTTTAATATAATTAGATTTATAGAATATTTTTTGTACTATTAATATCAAAACACAATTTTTTTAAATGAAAAAATACTTGTATCGTCCCCTTTTCAATTATCAATATAGGTGTAATTTATAGAAGGATAAAATTTTTGCTCTCAATTGAATACATCCATTTATATTTACATAATGAATTAAACTACAGATTATTATAAAAAAACATGACTGAATTGATTTCATAGATGGTTCTGAAATTTTGCAGGATAATTTTGTTCTAATAATAGTGGTCAGCTAGCTAATACTAATAATTAAATACTCTTTCAATTAGAAGAAATGTTAGTTTTTTAATTCAAATTAATTACTCAGTTTATATTATCTTGTGCTAAAAAATTAAGTGATAAATTTTTAAAATAAAAATTAGACTCATGTTAGCCTCAGGCAAAAAAATGGTTGAAGCTATAAGTAAACTGATTCTTTGGAAGTATTGTCTATTTATTTGTTTTTTATTAAGTTTGGTGTGTTTACAGGTTTGTTTGGACATGGTTTTCAGTACCTTCAGCTGGCTTTCTCTCAACTCTAGTTTCGCAAAATGACTCGGTTGAGGCCCCATCCTTCTTGTTTTTAAGACACCGAGAATAAGTAAGTAGAAAGTTGATTTTAATGAAAATTTTTAAAATTAAAAACCCTTTGACACTTTCCATATTTACTTTTTATTGTGTACATTTCAACTTGGATGAAGCACCTTTTGGTACAGACAAGGTTATAAACACATAAATAATAATAACTGAAATATGATATGTAAAATAAATACAGCTGGTGTTTAAAAAAACTATGTATAGTTTAGTGAATTAAATTATTTTGTTTTAAAATCGATAACAACCCTATTAACAAATTTAAAAGATTTTTGAAATTTGGGTTTTTTTTGTTTTTTATTGTTTGGGTTGGTTGTTAGTAGTTTTAAAAAACCCTTTTATCCCCTGATTAAAAATTCATACTTTTTTTAATGAAGTATTAGAGGGGAAAAGGGAAGCATTATTATATTTTTTATAATTTCACTTTCTTGAGGTTAAAATTTGATGTTTTGAGTAAATATTTTTTTAATTTTGAATAAATAAATACAGTTTGTCCAAAACGGTAAAAAAATAGGGGAAAAATGTATATATTTATCTTAATTCCCCCTAAAATTGTTTGAACAAAAAAAAAATGTGCTTTGTGATGACTGTAAATTTGCAATAAAATTCTTTCTTAAAAATAAAACATTGTACAAATACTGATTTGAAAATCCATCGTAGTTGTAAAGGTGGTTGGAAAAATTAGTGGAAAAAGCCATTTGTTGCAGTATATTTGGAAGGAGTGGAACAGCCATCATTTTTTTCGTATACATCCCAAAAGGTTTGGGGAAACCATCATTGTGATCTCCGAATATAGGAACAGCCCTCATTGGTTACTTTTAAAGGATTATACAGCCATCATTTTGTCATACCAAGTATGGAAACCCTCAGTTTTATACTCCCAAAGGATAATGGACAGCCCCATGTCGTAAACCCAAAGGTTATGGAACAGCCATCATATGTAAAGAATAAGGGAAAACCATCATTGTTATAATCCAAAGGATAATGGAACAGCCACATGCGAAATCCAATAAGGAACAGCCATCAGTTTCTATACAAAAACCCAAAGAAATTTGGGGCAGATCAGAGTCGAAAACCTCCCAATAGTTAGGAAAACCAAATTTTGTTAACCCGAAAAAGTAGGAACCCCTCATTTTCTTTTTTAAATCCCAAGGATAGGAACCTGTGTCGCCATGAAGTAGTAGGAAATCTTTGTCTTTCTCCGAAAAATGGAAAGCCTTAAGTGTAAATTGAAGTGTAGGGCACCCTTTTTTGTTATACATAAAAAATTGGACGAGATCATAGTTACAAAAGAATGTAAACACCATAGTTTGATAATAAAAATATATGGAGCATAGTGTGTCAATGAAGTAAGGTAAAGGAACACCACATTTTTATACATCCAAATTATGGAGAATATATTTCTAAACCAATATGACAGCATATTTCGTATAAAAAAATATGGACAAACCATATATCACAATTTGAAAAGGGGAGTAGAACAGCCCTGGGTATAATAAAGAAATGGGTCAAAAATATTAGTAAAATCCAAAAGAGGAACAGCCTCGTTTTGAAAAATAAAAATATTTACCCATCAGTAGCCCTCCAGAAGTTATAAAACCTCATTTCTATACATCAAAATTTTATACCCCGCCATATATTTAAAATTAAAGTAGAACAAAATATTTGTCGTTAACATCTAAAATATAATGGAGAGCCATCAGTAAAAAAAAAAATCTAAATCCCAAGATAAACACATCATTGTTTTAACCCCAAAGGGATTAGGAGCGATAGTATCAAATAATTAAACAATATTTCTTTTAATCCAAAGGAATAAAAGGAAAACCTTTATAGTTTAACAATCAAGTATTAAAAAACCTTTTTGTCTATCATAAAGGATTATAAAAGATATTCCGTTTAAAAAAAGGATATTGGAAAACCCCATATTAAATCCGGTTGGAAAAGCCATCAGTTGTGTTAATCCAAAGGTTTAAAAGTGTTTTCTTTGTAATGTTTTTGGAAAAAATTTCACTATTTGTGAAAAAATACATTTGGAAAGCCAACCAATTGTTATAGCCAAAATGATTTGGAACACCCTCAATTGGTAAGAAGAATAAAAAAACATATTTAGTCTATACAAACCAAAGGAAAAAAAATGGAAAGAAAAAATTGTGAAAAAATTTTTTATATGGAAAGTCATTTAAAATTGAAAAACTAGAAATTAGTTTTTCCATCCCAATGTTAAATTTTGGGCAAAGGTTGGGACCACCTGTAAAGCATTTTCCCGAAAGACAAAATTCTCCAGTTTCGACCGTTCGGGTTTTCACAACCAACAAAAAGGAAAATAACCTCCCCCCCTTTTCTTCCTCTTTTTCTTTTAACACCCCCCTTGAATATTTCATTGGCCATTCCTTGAAGTTTTCAAATGGGTATTTTTCTTTTTTTATTTTACAAAAAATCGCGACTTTTATTTAGGTTAAGGGTTTGGTATTAAAAATTTGGGTTATTTTTTTTGGTTTTTTTTTAAAATGTAATAACATTTTACGATTTTTATTAAAACATTTGCATTCTTAAAATATGAAAACCCAAAAATTAATTATATTTTTTAATAATTTTTTTTTTAGAATAGAAAAAAGTTAAATTTTTGTTAAAACTGTTTTTTGTCCCTGTCACCAAAATTTTAATAAAACCCCTACCCCCAATTTTTATAATTAAAAAAAAAATTTTATATTAAAATTTTGAAAAGACTTGACTTTTTAAAAATTTTTTTTCAAAATTTTTCTAATGAATTAAATAATGTGTCTTTTAAAAAAAAAAAATTATTATTTCAACTTATTAGAAAAATTTTAAAGGGGTTTTAAAGATGGAAGGGGAATAAAAACTTACAATGGTTTTAAAAAAATGTTATAATTAATTAAAAGGGGCCTTTAATTTTAAAATAAAAATATTTCACAACCATTAAAATAAGGTTGACATATAATTTTATTTTCTTTTTACTTCTATTTACTTATAATCCCAGATTTTAATAAATTAAGGTTTTTAATTTTTTTAAAAAAAAAAAAAATTAAAATTTTTAAATTATTAATTTTACCCGAAAAATTTTAATTGAAGGTTTGTTATCTTATTTTAATTTTGAAAAAAAAAATGATTAAAAGACTCCATATTTATCAAAATTAAATTTTCTTAAATAATTGGTTTTTATAAAGGAAAGCATTTGGGTGGTTATTAGAGTATAAAAAAATTTTAACAATTTAATTTTTTTTAATTTCATATAATATTCCAAAATTTTTTTGAAAAACCCTTTTTTTTTTTGAAAACAAAATTCTTTTTTATCAAAAATTAAAGCTTCGCTAATTGCATGTATAATTATTGCTGTATTTTTAACTTAAATGAAAACCTTTTTGTTTAAAGTAATTGAAAATTATTTGTATAAAAACCAAAAAAAAAATTGTTCCGGGCAGCCGGGGGACTAAATGTTTTGGTGGGCCAAAGAAATTTTTTTAAAATTCGTTGTTTCCTTTTGTGTGAATGTGTTTGTTAATTTAATTTAAATTGTGCGATCCATTTGGGAAATTATTTTTTTTCTTTTTAAGATGCCATCCGTATTCACCAAAAAATGTAGTTTGTTTACCCAAAAGGTGAAAATGTTTTTGGGGAAAGGTAAAGAAACCCCTTTTTGTCTTATCCAGGATTTGCATTTTTTTCTTTTTTTTTTAAAAAAAGGTGGAGATAAAGAGAAAAATTTGCTGAATTGTTTTTTCATAAAAAGTGGGGAAGTATAAAATAAAAAGAAAAACTACAGCCCAAATTAGTTTTCAGTGGTCCTGAAAAAACTTTAGTACCTACTCTTGGGGTTAACCTTCGGAAATTCCCTTTTTAATTTGGATGTAAGAAGGCCCCAAAAGTACTTTATTTTCGCAATACCGTTTTTTGGGGTTGTTAGTTTGGCACTCAAAAATGCAACTTACCTCAACTGTGTATAAAAATTTTTTTGTAAATAAAAATGAAAAAAACTTGGATTTTATGGTTGATTTTTTTTTAAAAAAAAAAACCTCAAATTATCAACAAAAAAAGCCTTTTTTTATTTTTTATATTAAATTAAAAATTTTTAAACCGTTTTTTAACTCCCCAATTCTAAGAGTTGGGGTGTTTGGTTTTAAAAAAAGGTTTGTTTTTTTTCTACTTAGGTTTTTACTCTTTGAAAGTTTGCAAACATTTAATTTACGGGAATTTAAATAAAAATAAAAAAATTTTATAATTTGTTTTCAATTTTAAAAAAATACATTCGTTCAAAATCCAAAAACCCCAAAAAAATTTCATTTTATTTTTTAACTATATTATTTTTTTTTTGAAAAGTTATTTGTTTTATATTTTTTTTAGTTTTCATGTTTGTTTTTATTTAGGTTAAATAAGCATATTTGAAATTTTATTTTTTTTTAAAAAAGCCAAGAGTTCCTATATTAATTTTGTTATTATTTGATTGGTTATTTTAAAAAGTTATTTTTTTTATGTTTTGCTTTTCCCCCCTACTGGAAGTGTTTTTACCAGTTTAATTAAGTGTTTTTTTCCAGAGAAATTAAATTTTTTGTAGTTTTTTCCATTTTTTAATTATAAAAAAATTTTTGTAAAAAGAGATGGTTAACTTTAAATTTCCCTTCTACTTTTTTAAAAATGGTTGACAATAGTTATAAAAAGGATTTTTAAAGGGGGGTAAACAAAAATTTTTACAATAATTTACACCTGATTAAAAAATAATGAAATTAAATTAATAAAAAGTCCTTTGTTTATTCTATCCATAATATTTCCCCATAAAATTTTTTTTTTTCATGGCCATTCAAAATTTATTTGGAAAGAAATAATAATGTAAATTTTTAAAATTTTTTTCTATATTATATTTCAAAATTTGCAATTAATTTAAATTAAAGGGGTCTTATTGGAAGAAAAAAAATTTTTTAATAATTACCAATATGAAAACCCTTATTGAATACCATTTTTTACAACCAATCGATGGTTAAATGCAATAAATAAAGTTTTTTAATTTTAAATAAATTTTAAAATTTTAAAATAAATCCATAATTTATCCCAGATTGCCGGTTGGCTTCTATTCAGTGAGTCTATTTCTAAGGTTTTTTTATATAAAAAATGGGTTTTTAATTTTTTCTAAAAATATTCTTTATTTTGAAATCAAAATTTTACGTAAATAAAAAAAATAATCTTTTTAATTAAAAAAAAATATAAAAAAAAAAACCCGGTAAATTAATAAGGAATAAGTAAAAAATTTCTAACAGGATTTTTTGTGTTGGGCCTGGGAAAGAGGGGGGGGCCTTTGGGATGGGAGGTGGGTTAAAAGGGGAATGGACGGGGGAAAAGACTCAAGGAAAATAGGGCTTTGTGCCAGGTGGGGTAAAAATTTTGGGTAGAAATAAGGATGATATTTTTATATGTAAAATCAATTTAATAGTAAAATGGGGCGGGGAAGAGGTCCCCGCAACAGTTGTTTTATAAGTGGGAAGGTTATAAAAAAACCATTTAGTATGTATAAATTTCCAAATTTTAAAAAAGTGTTGTATCTCCCAAAATTTTTTATACCATCATTCAACATCCAAAGCATATGTAACAGATACATTTTTTATCCCAAAAATTATGAAAACCATTAATTTTTGGGGAAATAATGAACAGATACTGTGTATACTCCAAAGAATTTTAAACGCCCTTAACCCTTTTCCCTCACTATCATTCATACCACCCATTGTTATTCTGCACTGATGGTTGGGTCTTTCTCCATTCCCTCATGCTTGCTAGCCTCTACCTCTGGCATGAATGGTTTATTTCTCATCATCACTTAATGAAGCTAACGAATTACTAAACATCATACTAATCTGATCTGAACATACAATAATTTTTTAATCAAAGTAAATATAATAATGAATAAATACATTTTTAAGTAAATAAATTACTGGATACCATAACCATTTCGAGACTAAATTAATATTATGTGCAGTATTTAAAGTGAAATTCTGTTTGCTACAGGTATTTGGTGCTCTGACGTCCTGCGCACTCAAGAGATGTCCGACCACTTCTACGGCACTGGTGAGTCTCTTCTCTTCAGGTTTGCTCCAGACATCCAGGTCTACAACTGGACAGGAGACAATATGTATTTCATCAAGGGCAACAATGAGTCGCTCTCCATTGGTGCCGGAGAGTAAGTGAATATTTAAATATATTTAGTAATGATAATAGATGTAAATGATATAATATGATTAAGTTGGTAACATGCTAACTTAATATAATTTTGTATTTAATATGTCGTACTTTCTAGACATTTTGGGAATGATACAAATCCAGCAAACTGTCAGTTAGTTTCTCACTCCCACACGAATAGAGTGAAGTAATGTCTACAAAAAATATAAATATTACTTTTCAAATTTAAAAGTATTTTTTAAAGTATAATATAAAAAGACATAATTTTTTAAAAAAAGTCAAGTGTTATCCTCAATAATTTTTTTCACTGACCATCATTCAATCAGTCTTTAAGCTTAGCATTGATTATCTCTGACTTTATATATCAGAAGTTACATTTTTATATCAAAATAATAGTTGACACTCAAATTAATTATATAAAGGCCATGTTTGACACATAAGATTGAACTTTATAGTTTGATTGACGGTAGCTTGGTTTTAAAATCCTACTTATCTAAAAGAACTTTAAAATTGTTCATAAATAACTATATCTTGGAATATTTATGAAATTTTTACATTTAAATTGTTTTTTACTAACTTGCTTTTTATCATATCGTTTACAAAATTTGTGATGGACTTTAAACAATTTCCTGACAACCTAGACATTTGAAATTATTTCCAAACCTCATAAATAAATGACAGTGTAATAACATGATAAATTATATTGTTTATTGTAAATTAAAATAGTAATATTAATTTCGGCTTAATTCAGAAATGATCTGCCTGACTTAAAAGCAGAAATTATTTATACAAATAAAAACACATTTTTAAAACTGACTAAGGAGAAAACAATAGTTTCTTCAAAACTCACAAAGGTCTATATTAAAAAAAGAAACAAAAAATAATCACCATCCTTGCAAACCCTTATTTATTTGCTCTCTTTTGAATGTACCCTGTTAAGTCCATCTTTAAAAACATGTTTTTAACAAGTTTTTATTTTACTGTAATTAGTCCAGGGCATTTAGAGAATATATCGGAAAAACGGGTAAACAGTAGATATCGAGATGCGGTTTTTTGCATTGTCTTCGTAAAGCGACCACAAGTAATGTCTACATATGCTGGTGCAGCCATTTTTCGAAAATTGCATTCTGGTGCAATAAATGCATTCTACAGTTGCATAATTTTTTGAAAAATTCTTAAACGATTGGAAACCCGGAAAAAACGGTCGAAAATCGTTTCTCGGGGGTTTTGGGGCATGCCGAGTCCGATTCTGGCATTGGAATTGACCGGGGGGTGCACGGGGGGGTTCTACGGGGGGGGCTGGGGGGGTGAATTTCGGAAAAATCACACGGCTGATATAAATCGCTCAGAAATCTTTTCTCGGGGGTTTTCGGGCATGCCGAGTCCGATTCTGGCATTGGAATTGACCGGGGGGTGCACGGGGGGGTTCTATGGGGGGGCTGGGGGGGTGAATTTCGGAAAAATCACACGGCTGATATAAATCGCTCAGAAATCTTTTCTCGGGGGTTTTCGGGCATGCCGAGTCCGATTCTGGCATTGGAATTGACCGGGGGGTGCACGGGGGGGTTCTACGGGGGGGCTGGGGGGGTGAATTTCGGAAAAATCACACGGCTGATATAAATCGCTCAGAAATCTTTTCTCGGGGGTTTTTCGGGCATGCCGAGTCCGATTCTGGCATTGGAATTGACCGGGGGGTGCACGGGGGGGTTGTACGGGGGGGCTGGGGGGGTGAATTTCGGAAAAATCACACGGCTGATATAAATCGCTCAGAAATCTTTTCTCGGGGGTTTTCGGGCATGCCGAGTCCGATTCTGGCATTGGAATTGACCGGGGGGTGCACGAGAATGGCTGTACGGGGAAAGGTGATGGATAAAATGAAAATTCACAAATTACGAAAAATATGTCTGTATTCTTATTCAATAATCCATGGAAATGTTTTACCTTAATTAGTAAAGTATATGGTTTAAGTTCAATTATTAATTAACAAATCTTCCCCCTCATCTCCCATCTCCTCTTCCTCCTCTTTTTCCTCTTTTTCCTCTTTTTCCTCTTCCCCCTCTCTTTTTTCTTCCTCCTCTTTATCCTCCTCACTGTCCTCGGTCCGGAGAGAAATGACTTTCTGATTGGAGCAATTTCCATCACAATTCTTGCATGCAACTGTGCAATCCAGCCCATTGCGTCGGCACCCGCATCTGTTGCCGCAATCTGTTTCGCATGAACAAGAAACCATATTTAAAATTTCTTCTGGACCTGCTTCCTGGGTCATAGCGACAGGACTCAGCTCTCCATTATCCATTTCCCATCCCCATTCCAAAGGATTTAAAGGTGTATTTTCTTGTGGATCTGCCTGTCTATACCATGCTTGTACCTGATAATAGACACGTTTGATGCGTTCGCAGATGGGATTATCCTTGAAAGATCCACTCTCCCTTTGATACTAGCTTCGGCGTACATGTTGGCTCGGTAGGTGTTGACGAGCTCAATCGCTGGGCTATTTATAGTCCGAAACTCTCTTGATGCCCCATAGAGAGCTAAACCCAAGCGCAGTCCAGAATCTATCAAATTATCGATTGATACATTTTTTTGCTTAAATATTTCAGCATGGTCATGTAGATCGTCATTTTTTTCTAAAATATCAGACATTTTTTTTTGCCTTGATAATAGAACGCCGAGGTTGTGTCGCACCCCGTGAATGCGTGTAAAAATAAAATATGTGATCTTATACAAGCACTTCTGTGTGACAAACTTTCTGAAGAGTATACTACGTCGGCTACGTGAGGTGCTCGAGCTCCAGCTCCAGCTCCAGCTGCTTTGGACGGAGGGGGCTTCAGCAAGAGCACTTCTAACTCGGGTGGAGTGCGAGCAGCAATGAGAGTTAGTACGTCCGTGTCTTCTGAAACGACGACTGTTTTATTTCCGAGGCTTTTGGAAGCAGTATCGATGACTTTCAGAACAATGTCCAGATCAGCGTCAGCCACACACTGCTCAGACATTATGCCAGCCGCTTTTAATTCCTCCCGGAGAAACTGGATCAACTGGGACTTGTTCTCACTGTTCCCTAAAAACTTTTCCTGAGTCACATTGTTGGTCAAAGTCAAGACCTTCCAAGAGTCTGGTGACATACGGATTGTTGCGCAATTCTTGTACATGCATCGGCGATATCTTTCCGCCGATTTTGTAGTCACCTGCTCGTATCCGTCGAAAACGACAAAAACTCTGCTCCCATACAGTTTTTTTACATGCTTAACATACCCGTTGCATATTTGTAACATGTTTTGCCCTTTTTTCCATCTAAATTTATGGAGAAGCATGCCCCCATCAATAATATATTGTGTGTCTTCACTTTTAACACTTACAGATTTTTCTTGAAATATTGCATACAATTTAGCCTTCTCATTTTTCCTCATCCCATTCTTGTCAAATATAGCCGGGGGGTAAGCTACGAGCTCGAAAGTTAAATAATAATCCATACTCTGCGGCTTATTCAGTGCAAGAATTCTGTGAAATAGAATGAAGGGATCTACATTTGAAAGCTTCTTTTGACCAACTTTAACCGAACACTTTTCAGCCCCGATAAAGGTAACTTTGTTCGTCAAAGATAGCTTTAATTGTTTGAAGTTGCTCCCCACAATTTTCCGCATAATTTCCAGGCCTTTTTCAAAAGCTCTATGACAGGTAACCTTAGAATTATCCCCGCTTATGCCATTGGCAATATTAGTTATATTATCTACATCTGGGAAAGGGCAGAACTGTGTAAAAAATTCGTCTAGTTTCTGTAGATCTTTCTGGTCTCGCAAGAGCATAGAATCACGGGAGTCTTTATGCTGATAGTTCTCATCCATCGTGATTTCCGTGAATTTTTCTAAGGACCCCAAGCACTCACTTGTGGCGGCACTGCTCATAAGCCACTGATAAGCGACACTAGACGTCACGCCTCTCTGGAATAACCCCCCTCTCAATTTGCTACTCTTCATTAATGTTTGCTCAATGGTCTGATCTGTAAATATTCCGGAAAAGAATTTGTCCACTCTTCGGGAAGTCCAATATCCCTTTTTCGTGAATAATTCATACTCATCCGGATCCATCGTTCTTGGCAAATCTTTACAATCTTGAATATATATTTGAGCCGATTTGGCATAGTTGAAGTGTCCCGTTGAATGGAAGAAGGGAATCATTTTTTCTAAAGTACTGACGTGCAAATCCCAGTTTCCACTTTTTTCGGCAAAAACAAAATCTTTCACAAGAAATACCATCCGACAATAAGTGATCCACAATTTACATGTAGTATTATTTTTTTCTATTTCTTCAAAAATTTTTTCAATCACTTTGACTGAGCTTTTAAATTCGTCAGATTTTACTAAATCGTCCAGGCTTTCTGGCACTTCATAAAACTCACTTCTCAGGTCTTCAATTGCCGATTCAAAATCCTTATTTACTTTCGCCACATCAAATATTTTTTTAACAATTGCAGCTACTGTTAGAGTATGGCATCGAATAGCTCGAGAATATTGCTTACCAACAGATATTTTTTGTGCAACTGTTTCTCCGTATATTGAGCAAAAGGCTTCATGAAGTCCAGTATTTCTCATAACTGTTCCGATACACCCCAAGAACGATAGGACAGTGTGGAACCCACCAAGTCTGATGAAGATGTCGATGTCATTTGAAATAAACTTTGCCGCTACAATGTCGCGGGCTTTCCAGTACAACTGTTGATCAAAAGTGATGATGCAAGTTTTCATTTCCTGTTTCTCAGCTTGAGCAACACTTTCCATAATCGCGGTAAATAAAGTGTCATAATCATTCGGTTTTGCATTGATAAACGGGCAAAACTGGATGAATGAAACTTCATAGTCTTTATCATCAGTCAACTGTTCTATAAAACCGTTCCATCCTAGGGGCATACCTGGGTCCAAATATTTCTGTAAAATCCAGAATATTGTAATTTTGGTAGCCTCTGTAAATTTTAAATTTACATCAAGATTATCCGGTCGTATCCTAATATTTTCCAACCCAGCAGTTGCTGCTAATGTATAAGGACGTATTTTAATATTATCAAGCATCTCCATTTCTTTGGCGGTAATCTTTTTCGGTCTTGGTAAGGGGGGACGAGGTAGGACCCGTAGAACCCCCCTGTGCACCCCCCGGTCAATTCCAATGCCAGAATCGGACTCGGCATGCCCGAAAACCCCCGAGAAAAGATTTCTGAGCGATTTATATCAGCCGTGTGATTTTTCCGAAATTCACCCCCCCAGCCCCCCCGTAGAACCCCCCCGTGCACCCCCCGGTCAATTCCAATGCCAGAATCGGACTCGGCATGCCCGAAAACCCCCGAGAAAAGATTTCTGAGCGATTTATATCAGCCGTGTGATTTTTCCGAAATTCACCCCCCCAGCCCCCCCGTAGAACCCCCCCGTGCACCCCCCGGTCAATTCCAATGCCAGAATCGGACTCGGCATGCCCGAAAACCCCCGAGAAAAGATTTCTGAGCGATTTATATCAGCCGTGTGATTTTTCCGAAATTCACCCCCCCAGCCCTCCCGTAGAACCCCCCCCGTGCACCCCCCGGTCAATTCCAATGCCAGAATCGGACTCGGCATGCCCCAAAACCCTCGAGAAACGATTTTCGACCGTTTTTTCCGGGTTTCCAATCGTTTAAGAATTTTTCAAAAAATTATGCAACTGTAGAATGCATTTATTGCACCAGAATGCAATTTTCGAAAAATGGCTGCACCAGCATATGTAGACATTACTTGTGGTCGCTTTACGAAGACAATGCAAAAAACCGCATCTCGATATCTACTGTTTACCCGTTTTTCTTTATTCCGGTCGATTTTGATCTAAATGCCCTGGACGTATGTTGTGCATGTAATTCCCTATTTATATGCCTGCATAATACACACAAGTTAACTAAATATTTCTTTGAGTAAAAGTATAATTGTTAACTTAAATCTGTGTACAGCAATGTTTTATGTAGGGATTGTAGTGAAATCGACCTAAGTATGGCACGCCATTGATATTTATTTACTCTACAACTCTGCATAATTTCCTCAGTATTTGTGTTCTCTTCCTACAAATAATTTATTTATCACTCAAGCACGTAAAGAATTCTTCTTGTGTTAATGCCCAAAATATGATTTGCTAAATGAGGTTGGACTGGACAGAGGTGGCAGTGTTGGATGGGAGGTCATTTTGTCTGTTCTCCTGGCCGTTTCAAGGTCACCTTGCCCATCAAGACTCCTCAAATCAAGTAGTCATTTGGATCTCTCACATTTATCTCCTGTTTGTCAGCACACTTGAGTTTGGTAAAAAACAGCACAACCACAAATCTAAATGCCACCTCGGACAGAAACCTCTATTATTTTACAAAAAGGTTTACCCCTAAAAACACAACTAATAGTTTATTCTTCTTACTCATAAGCTGTAATAATTTGGATTTTTTCAGAATAATGAATCTAGACACAGATTGTGTACTTTTCTCTTTTTTGTTTTGTTTATTGCTTAGTTAATTTAGTCTATTCCTTAACAGCGATGACCAAAATATTATCACCAAGCTCCAGTCTAAAAATGATCTAATGGATATGTGAATGAAGAGTTTTACATTAAAAGAATTTTAATTTTAGTTGCTTTTTTCTTTGGCACAGTATTGTACCAAAACATAAATTTTAATTTATACAGTTTTATTATGGTTAAAAGGTTATAATTCCAGGTATAATGAGCTATAGAAGCATTCTTCTATTCATAATGTTGGCAATTTGTTCATAATTTAGCCCCAATTGGTAGCTTTCAAATTAAAAACAAAATTAAAGATGTAAACAAATCCCAAAGTAGTCTATCCTCTGCTGCTAGCAGTGTTATACCCATTCTAACGATATCCTTTTCAACTTGATCCTCCCATCCCATTCTTGTCTGTCAAGAAATGTTCTACCTTTTGGGCGTTCCAAATATATAGTCTTGATTATTGTAGTTTCCTCTGCCCTCCATACATGTTCTGTACATCTTAGCCATGTCTGGGTTTGTGTATATGTTCCTTAGCTTTCTGTTCTACCTTATTCTCCTTCCATTTTGGTCTTGGATCTGGCGAAATATTATCTGCATTTTAGTACTAAGTATATTCATTTATCTTACACCATATATTTGTATTAATTTTTTTAATAATACATGTAATATTTTGGAAAAGTTGATTTGAAATGGGTATAGTTGTTGGTATTATTTGTTCATTCCTAGTTCCTTGCCTTGATAGTGTTACTCAAGGTGATAAAAGTTAGTTAAAGTTGTAGTAGGGTGGGTGTGGATAGTTATTTATTATTGTAAATAGTTTTATTGGTTATCAATAAGAACAATCAAATGAAGAAGTATGTAGCTATGATTGGCAACGTTGTGACATGTCATACTGTATCAGTAGCGTAACGAGAGGGGTTTCACTTCTTCCCCCTTCTTCAGTAGTCCACAGTCTGTGTGTTTAAGAATCCTGCACATCCAAGTACCAATAGAGTATATTTATTCTCTTTACTAATAAATAGTTGGTAAATATGTACTAAATGCCAGGACAGTGAATGAACTGTGCAACTTATATAGAGGCACTGGTCTATGGTTTAGGATGTGGGAAAGGACACCTTAAATAAGCATTTTCTGTCTTGAATGGAAGTTGACAGGATCAGTAATTCTGTTATAGTTGCACGCAAGAGCATCTGTTTTACAAGTTTCGCTAAACAGTATGAGGGGAAAGACACGTTGTTGTACTGCTTAAAATTAATTTAAAAATGGCATGCTTACATCAAAGAACAATAAATAACCAGAATTCAACATAACAACAGAAATGAAAAAGTTCAAATAAAAAAAATCCCCAGCCTGAAGAGGGTCAATTATAAGACGTGTTCTTTTTTCTTGTTGGTGTCCTTTTTAGTGACCACTTAAATAAAATCTTTATAAAGTTACTTGTAAGAACTAAAACTTTTTTTATTTAGTAACTACATGTGTTTCTTTTATTTTTTTCAGCGGCAAGTTTGGGCTCTGGCTTGATGGCGACCTTTACCAAGGAAGGACGGAGCCATGCAACACATATGGAAACGACCCATTAACGCCTTCTCAGGACTTTGTGGTGAAAACGCTCGAGTGTTGGGCATTCATCTAAAGTGTTGTGTACAGTTACCGATTGTTACCGTTGCTTCATGATCTGCGTACTTTTACATTTGTTGTATTATTTATTATTATAGACAGTTTAGTTTTTGAGATGAAGAATGATTATGTAGGATAGGTCCTAGCTGAATAGCCATCAGTCAATTCATAAAATAACATAGGATATAAATATATAGTAGGATTTTACTGTTATATTAATATAGGATGTATATTTTTGTCAGTTAGATTTAGGCTGGCCAAGTCCCGTGGTTAGTATCGTATGAAATTGTTGGCACGTTTCCTCAATGAATCAATGAATGTATATTTTAAATGTTGAAAGTTAAAATTTTCCTATAGTTTGTATATTTACTCGCTTTTTGTCGATTTTTTGTTTCTTAAATTATTTATTTTACCAAAAATTTTTATTCCAAAATTATTAATAAAAACATGAAATTATCAATAAATTAAAAAGGTGACAGTTTTTTCTTTGAAAATCAATTTTATAGCATACTTATGTTTACTTTCCCGAATTAATTAATATTAACCGATTTTAACATTTTAGACTATTTATTATTTATTTGTTTGCATATAACATAACTAGTGAATATTTAGTTTCAGCCAGATACATGGTAAATATAGTATATCTTTCATCTATTTGGGTTAGTAAATCTTACTTGTGCATTCTGTAATTGGTTTTGAAAGCACTTTTTAGATCCTTGTAATGTGTTTGTCAAGTGGAAACATTCATCTAGTTTACCTGTGAATTTGGTGCTGATGTGGTGGTAGGTCTGTGTCTGGCTGAAACTCAAGAGGACTGATAGCGTAGTGTTGTTACCGGGTTGGCCTCACTGTATATAGTTGCGTTGCTCTTACTAGTCATTGCGTTATGATGAAGATATTTTTAAGGGTTGAAAAGTGACCGAGATCTGTATTATTTATAGTGGGTTATTATATTGGTGTATGCCAAAATAGAATGTAAATGCCATCTGTTGTTTATAGTTTAGTTGTATGTGCGATGTACCCACCAGTTATGTGTGTTTGCGTTTTCAATGGGGGGATATTTTAGTATTGAAATTAATTTTGTAATTTATTTTAAAATTGTTGCAAAATATAGCTTTTATCAGAACCCTGTTGATATTCAGGCTAAATGTCCAATATTTAATTGTTTGCAATACTCTTCAGTTGTTTATATGTAATAATTTTGTATTAAAATGCTAAAACTATTATTTTGTATTTTATTTTCCTTTCAGTTTTCATTTTTGATTGAATTATGTTATATTTCAGTTACATTTTCTGTTTGTTTTAGTTAAACTGACTTTTAAAAGGTTTCGAATAATTTATTTAACATGATTCACTGTATTATGACATCGATTTGGTTTGGGTGGTGTTTTCTTTACACAGATATTATGAAATTTAATATTCAATTTTAAACTTTATCCAATAGGAAAATCAAATTGTATTATATTTTCTCTTTCTGTTAAAATGTGTAATTATGTGATTTAACTTAGAGAATTATGAATAATTAGGTATTGTACTCTTATTTAAACATATTTTTACTGTCCATTTTGTGTTGTAATTTACAGTAGCTAGTAAAACTTGATAAGCTATCAAAGAAACATTTTAATTCTTGCAAAATGTGTAAAAGGGTACACCCAGGGTATTCACAGAACTTCTACAGAGCGAGGACCATGATGTTTGCGATTAATATAAGCAGCATCATAGCCAGGAACGTAATAAAAGGGGCAGCTAGTAACTGTCTGTATGGCGAATAATTATTTATGCATTGAATGAGAGATTTCATCGTAATAAAGAAAATCTGATTATTCAGTTATGAATTTAGATGAATACATGACATCTGCAAGTGAATATGACAAGCAATAAATCAATGATAACTGCACAAGAATAAGAGAGAGGGAGAGAGGAACATTGTGATATACTACATGTAATATAAAAGTACAGACATACAAGCAGACAAAGGATGGTAGTTTGAACATCAAGCCTTGTGTTTGTAGTTTGAGGTAGGTGTGCTGTCAAGTCATATGAGTGTGGAGGTTAGTGAGTAGCTATCAAATAATGTTTATGGTAGGTTGTGAGTAAAGCCATCACATTTTAAGAGAACTGATGTTTTGACCAACCAGTCATATTTGGAAGGTGGTGCATGTAGGTTTATGTACTGTAATAGTGTTTTTTTGACTCTATAAAAGTGACTTTTATTCTTTGTTTTGGGGGAGGCTATTTAGTTTTGTCTATGTATGTCAACGGTTAACCATAAAGTATTGTGCATAGTAGTGACAGGCAAAGAATGAGGGAGTCGATACTTTTGATTGGCTCAGTAGATGAGTTGAATGAGTCGTGAGTCGTTGTCTGAAAAGAGTCGATTCAGCAAGTGTGCAGCAGTGGCAGTCTAGATGAGTGTAAGAGGCAATAATGGGGAAAGCTGTGAGTGTTATATTATATTCTCCAACATTCACCTCAGTTGGCACTTTCTACACTCCCAGTTGTTCACCTCGCTTCCATTTTCAATCCATCCATCACAATTGGCTCTTTCCACCCTCTCCCTCTCTATGCGGTTTCAGTCTTTCTCCTGCCTCAGTTTACTTTTTCTGCATTTCATTTCTAGATTTCATTCTCCATCCATTTGGCTCTCTACACCACAGGTATTCCCTCCTTCCAACCCAGCTCACTCACTCCCGGGTTAGGATATTATTTTTAAATGAATTGGTTGAACATTGTCTGCCAATTCTGTATTGTTCTTTCTTATGCATCTTTCTTATGTTTGAAATAAAATACTTATTACTTTATAGCTAGAGTTTTTGTTATTGCTGTAACATTATAGTCAGCTTAAATTTTGTATTGGTTTGGTATTGATTGTTTTGTATTATTTGTGATTAAGTGCTAACTAACTGTGCTTGTTTAGTTATAAACAAGAATAATTCTTTTTTAATACTTAATTTCCATATTGAGCAATCAAATTTGAATTGATCTATTTAGAAAAATTTTACAACAATTTCTTGCACTTACACTCACTGAAAAATGTTAAAATCAAAGTTGTGTAAAATAATCAAAACAGGTTAAAAGTTAAAACAGGTTAAAAAAATTGAGATATCGCTAGTTATTAATCCAGGGTCACATTTTAAAGAGGGGCTTCTTAACCCGAACTTCGCCTGGTAAAATAAGAATCACTTTTAATTTAAAATTACAATTTTAACATTATTCCATTATTACAATGATACAAAAGTATTATACTTATTTAGAATTTTTTATGTTGTAAAAGTTTGACTAAGCCAATACAGTAGAGTGACAATATACGTGTACTAGACCCAGGCAACCATAATCAAAGAACAAACAATTTATAATAATATACAAATAACACTTTGGAATGGGAAACAGCTGATTGGAGTAGGAGGTGTAACACTGTAGTAGCTAAGTAAACGAGTTTACTTGTGTGAATGGAGTCTACTTTGGTGTCAACTCTTAGAGGAAGTTTCAATAATAGAAGTCAAACTCTCTCCAACCATTTTAAGTCTTTTGTTTATTAAGTTGGAGGGGTTTAAACAAAGTTTTTGTATCAAAAAAAATTGGCTATTAAGTTGTTTGGGGTAAATTTTGGTGTGGCTTGTGGACAAGATACTGAATGGAACAGTTGGATATTAGGGATAAGTAAAGAAAATGTGCATTCATTGTGATTAATATAATCATCGAGAGGGAAGATACGAGGATTAATATGTTTATTTTTCTAGGGTAAATTCTTGTTGTTAAAATTTTGTTCAAGTTGGATTTAATTTAGTCTATTGTTACCAACGAACCATTGAGCAACACAAAGTAAACAAATCGAAGGTATGATTCTAATATTTTAAATTACATTTAAGCAAACTATTGAATAATGGTTTTAGAAAAACATCACTCAAACAGTGTTTCTTTTGAGTCTGGGTTTTATCATTGAGAGTAATTCTTTACATGTTTGAGTGTAGCCTAGCTGTGTAGCAGGACTAGCTCAGCGTAATTGTTGTTGTTGTGCTAATTGTGTTACAGCTTGTTAATTCAGAAAGGGGTTGTGATATACTCGAGGACATAAAATCATCAGTAATTTTAATTCAGTTTGTGGAACAACGACCAAATTATGACATTGTTTTCTGACTTATTGAAGTTTCTGACCACGATTTGTGGTTTTTTGATGTTCATTCAAGAAACATTAAGGCATTTTAATTATTCTTGTACAGTATAATATTTTCTGTTCTTGAACTTAAATAAGTTTTGTGTTTTTTGTTATATATTTTTTCTTTGGTAAAGTACATCCTTTAATTTTCTTCTTTCACTTAAAACAAAAAAGTGTGTTCGTTGAAAGGACGGTGAGGTGAAACTGTGTCTTAATTGGTGAACTGTGTCTTAATGGGGGCATATCTCCCCAGGTAAAAGCCTTACAAAATTCAATAAAAAAAATTTATTTAATCAGTAACTGCACTTTGGGGCCAATTTTTTGCACATAAGGACAAGCATGATTACAATAACATACTGACAGTTTAACCAAACTCCTTTCTTAGTCTGCTAAAAATTACCTAGCTTTCAAAACATAGAAAATTTACATTTCTAGTGTATAATTTTATTTTATATTTATAAAATAATGCTTTGCTGAAGTAGCTTTGTTACAGAGTACTTAGAAAGCTTACACAAAGTTTCCAGACCTTTTACTTATTCATTTACCTACAATAAATATCCATAAAGCTTATGAATTAAAATTGTATGATGATGCTTGGATTTTTAATTGGTAGCATTCCATGAAATCTCTCAGTAATTGCTTTCAGCATCATTACAAGTGTGAATCAGGTGTAGGTGCTGTGTTTCTGGGATTGCATGTGTGTACCAGGCTTGACAGTCTTAAACTGAACTTAGGACCATTTTAAGTTAGTTGGATCCAACGATAATCTGTGTTGCTTTGATATATGGGCTTATTAAACTTTTTTCTAAAGGCGGCGACTTAGTAAAAAAGTGACTATAAATGATTGTATCCCAATAATGCACAGCCGTTTCTATCTTGACCATTTGGCGTCAGTTTATATAATTATATAAATCTTGTAAAATGTTTGTAAAAAAATTCAGTATTGTTGTGAAATCAAAAATATTGCAGCTTTGCTCTTTGTTTATCTCCACTAAATTAATATTAATTTTCTTTAATAAATATCTATATCTTATTTTCTAAACCTACAATGAACATAAAATCATTAAATAGCCTATTATAAAGATTCTATATTACCTAACCTGAACCTGAAAATCTTATACTGTGTTTAAATATTCACTGTTTATATAATGAAAAGGGTGTGGTGAGTTTATAAAAATGTAATTTACAAGCAGTTGAGTGTGTATGGATGAGTTACAAGCAAATGTTTTACCATTGTGAGTATTTTTATATTAATATTAGGATCAGTAGATGAGTTTCCAAAGTTTTAGATAGATTGTCAGCTTTTTTGCACTGGAGGATGTTAATTCTTTATTTAAACTTTCACTTTTTAGAGCAATTATTGCACTATGTAAGCCTAAATTGTACATAAAAGCTAATTCAAAATATAATTGATTTTTTTAATATAACGAGACGTACAATCTATGCAAGTCTTTTTAACACTCTGGAAACAGATTAATCCTTTCAATTGATACAATGATAGGACTTACTATCAAATTTTTTGAGTATTTTTGTTTTTAATAAAAGAATTTGTTTTTGCAATCATGAAATAAGATTTATAACATTAATAAGATCTTGCCTGGTGGTGTCTTGAAATCACTTTATGAATCTGTTTACCTAAAAGAAAATTTCATTATAAGATATCTATTTTCGTAACATTTACTCAACTAAAAGGCTGTATAGATATTTTATATGTAATTTAGAATAATGCAATTTTTTTCAAGGGGAGAAATCAAAACCACTTTGACATGGGCATCTTTGCTTAATCTTTAAATATTGGGAAAAAATTAGGATATTAAGGCATTATTTAATACTGAATGTGTTGTGTAAAGGGTGATATGAATATAACTGAGGGAGAATACTCTGATTAAAATATAAGAAAATATTCATTTCATAAAAATAAAAGATATGGGGTGACATTTGCAAGAAATGGATTCATTTGAATGTTATATTCACATCATCTAACTAAAAAGAGTATCACCAAACTTTTTCACTGTTTCTTTATTAAATTTTTTCATCAATTTTTATTTCATACCACAATTTTAAGACATTAATAATCAACTACAGAGTTTTATAATATATTTGTAATGCTGTTTGATGCTTTATACTAAAACAGAACATACAAAAAAATGTTACTGCACTTGGGATTTTGTTTGTTAATAATGTCATTTTTAGTAAATAAAAAGCTGTGGAAATAAACTGCTATTGCGTTATTGAACACATTTTAGAGCCAAACACAGCCAAATATTGCTGCTCTTGCTTCCATCAAACCAATGTTTTATAAATTATGGTTTGGTGATATATAATTTCCATATCATCCGAAAAATTAGCGCTGGATGTTTACAAGGTGATTCAGTTAGTCACAGCACTGTTATCGATGCCAAGCCTATTGCTGGTGACGGAAAGGTGTTCTGTGTGCAAACATAGAACTTGTATTAATCAACAAACAACAATTTAAAATGGTATTCTGTAGGGGGGGCACCCCTTATAAAGGTTAATTGAAAACTGATCAAAATAGATAAGTAAATGTGTAAATTTTATTCATTAGTGGTATATAAACTTTACAGAAACTACAATTCAATGTATGTTTACTTTACCATATGTTTTTGTAAGCTAAACAAGATACTTAATTTGTCTTGACCACTAATGTAATAATTTAAACATTTTTATTTTTTCTGGGGAACTTATCGTATTTCAAATTTTAAAATAGAAGGTATGTAAATAAACAAAAAGGTTAGTTTTATATTTAAGTAACAATTTTTTAACTCTATGTAAATATCTAAAAACAACAAAAACACTACAAAAAATAAGTATATTTTTATCAACATAAGAAGAAAACTGTATGTAGGAATTAAACATCAATAACTTGAAACTATTAAGTGTAAGTAATGCATGCACAGTCCTTAAATGTTCAGTTTAAGCTATGTACATGTATGTAGATGGCATGAGAAACATTCTGTAGTGAGCAGGGAAATAAAACACTTCTTCCATCTACTTCCTCCTTCACAGTGTAGGATAACTAATGTTATTTGTTCCACTAGCTAAATTGATTATAAATTCAATGTGTATTTTGGAGATCATTTTGCAAAATCTATTTCTCCTGCTTTTTATATAGAAGTTATATTATAGGAATATTCTTTTTTGGCCGTTTGTAGAAATGTCTGCTTTGAGAATATCCATTTTGACAATTCAATGTAATATATTTTGCAACCATGGATTCCAAATTTTCTCTAAAAATTGTTTATTATAATGTGTAAAACTCAAAAGCTCATAGGACTGTAATAAAGACTTGTTACCGCAACTTTTGTAATACATATGTATGTGTAGGTTGTATTCATTCGAGTTAGTTTTCCAGGTTACATTCTTACCGAGTTTGAGCATTTATGGTGAGTACTTGATCTCTTTAATGTTGTGGTTTGGAGGGTTCCATATAATATTTTATTCTAATTTATTTATTATTCCATTTCTTATATAATATTTTGTCAAGTCATATTTTGGTAATTTATACAATATTAATTAAAATTTGTGTATAATTTTGTAAAAAAAGTTTGATGTTAACTGAATGTTCGGTCTTACTTGATTTAATTGCAAGAAGAGAAATATGTAGTAATACCAAAATTGTCATAAATTAGTAAAGATTACTAAAGTGAAACATGCTCAAAAATTTGCAATAATCTCTGAGAATGGTTGTTGTTTATTTCTCTAAAATTGTGTTTGAAATAGAAATAGTTTGATTGCCATGTTTACAGATGATAATAAGTGTGGAGATTTTACTTGAGGTCATATGTATGATTAATTTTAGATGGTGTATTGCCTTAGTCCATTATAGCCTGAATTTATTCAATTATATCTAAGCATGCTTACATCAAAAATCATGTTAAACGAGCATTATGTCATACACCCTACACTTGGGGTTAAACCTAGATCTGGTTCAAGGCATTACACTCAGTACTAAGACCAGCACAAGACTGTAATAAATAGATTGAGTTCAATTATGTTAGACTTGTAAAACAGGTTTATTCCTTGAATAATCATATCAAGTGACTAAGGGAATGGGTTATGGAACAATTCAGAATGGTATTTTAATTTTTCCAAAATATAATATTTCAGTTGTTTAAACACTTGAAGTTGATCTATTTGCAATCGTGAGTAACTTTTCCAGGGTAAAAATTTTTTAAAAATCATGAGATTGATTGTAAAAACATTCTTTTTCATATGTGGCTGATTTAGACCGTTACTTTCTCGACATAAATACTTTTCCATTAACTATGATGTTTAAAAATTCCAACATTTGTCTAAAATGGCCTAAATCAAAATATTGTAATAAAGTTTTCTATTATTATGATCCATTCCAAAAAGTGTTATTTATAATTTTGAAATGTATCATTATAGCATAGTTAGGGCTTCATCAAAATGACTTAAGAGGTCCAAGTCCACATTACCTTGGAGTAGTAAAGAAATAAGAGGAACATCTTCTAACACAAATGTTTAGTGACACTGGCACTTTCCTCAGGTAAGCAACTATCGGCTAGGTTAGTCTTCACTCACCTGAGGAAATACCTGTGTGCATGAACATTTGTGTTAGATGATGTCTCTTATTGTGGTTTTACCACTGAATTTGTGTCTTTGTAGTTAGTTAATGCCCTCCTATATCTGCCTAAATATACCTCGTAATTCTCTCTTTGGGCCTACGTGCCCTTCAACCTATCTTATGATCCCCTTGAAATTTTACCATTACTGTGACAATTTCCATAAAACGTTTTTTGTATATATGGTGTCTTAGCATTGCCATAACTGTGAGCTGATTATCTAACCGTAATGAGCTGTCCATTCAAGGTATTATGTTAAAACTATTTGACAAACTAATTGTTATACGATGCTTCTGGTTTTCTCGTCAAACTGAGACGTGTTTGTGTTGCATTCTGTCACCCTGTTTGTACCCTGGCTTGTATCTGTACTATATATCTACATAATTGTACAGCAGGGCCTTTATATATCAATTATTGGTATGTGCTTGTTTTATTTCTGAATCCCTTATTAGCTCCTCTTTTTCTAAACGATTGTTCGCTTTATAATATTTGTATACAGTATACAAGAACAATGGCAATGTGGCAACTCTCTGAGTTGAACTCAGTGGATTATTGACAAAAAAAAGCAATGGAGATATTGGGGACAAGGCAATCCTACAGAGCCACCCAGTGTCCATTACTACTACAAACAAACATATTTTGTGGTTCTGCTTGGTTATTATACAGTGATAGGCTCTTATTTTTTTAGGGGGAGAGGGGATTAATTTACACAATTGGGGCCGTTCAATTATTTCCAGTACACTCCACACATAGAATTAAGTTTATGCATCAGCGTCAATGCCATGTGAAACTAGCAAGTGAAGTTTTTATTTAAAAAAAAATGTTAAAGCTGGAAGGGATTTAAAACTTGTTAATGAAGTTGAGTTTTAAAATCGATTGGCTTACTAGTTTACTCAATCATATTTAGTAAAAACAAAAAAGTTTCTCATGTTGTTGGGTTATTGAATATCAAATAAAAAACAAAACGAATTATGTTTGTTAAATCACAGAAGAAATTTCAATATAACACTGATTATTACAATGTGTTTGAAGTAGGAAAATGCCTAATTATTTTTAAAAACTAGTTTGCAGGATTCTATCATTAAACTTAATGAGTACAGATTATTAACTACTTTTTTATATAATAACCATTACATTTCTACTTTGGAGGAGTAATAATAGAAATCTTAAATGTTAGCATGGGTCTTGTATACCTTATTTTAAGGTCTTGCTTAGTAGAGCTAAATGCTGCAAACAGCATCTAAAAATGTTAATTCAATCAGAAATGGCACCATGTATATGAAAAACAGTAACGCCAATTAACAGTGGGAAACATCACTTATAATTAACAAAAGCAACCTAAGAATAACAATTAACAACAAAATTTAAAAATTTAAAAGTACTAGTTGTTGTTTTACTTACAATCACAATGAGTATTCAAAGTGCTGCCCTTGTGTTGTTTGACAGTTTTCCACTCTGTTGTAAAACCCTTTAACAATATTTCGTAATACATCAGAAGGTTATTCGATTGAATTCTCTTCCATGATACATTATGTTGGGTTTGCTGTCTTATGTTGGCTAGCTTAATTTCATTAGCATTTGTTTGGAAATATACCTATAAGAATTAATCTAAAGGGTTTAGGTCAGACAATCTAGGTGGCACTCTCATATCTCCCTTACGTTCATATACTACGGGGTTGAAAATTCTAAATCCCGCAGTGCTCTATTGTATGGAAATAGGGTTTTAGGACTTTTCAAACATTATTGTTACTCATTTTCTTTTAAATGCTGCCCATTTTTTATTGGTTATTATACCTTTTTAAATTGCAGTTTGCTGCATGTACGCTCTACTAAGTAAGAACTTAAATATAAAATATGACAAGGACCCTGCTTACATTAAGGATTCAACTGGTTGGCTGGTCCCTCCAATTTGGAAATGTGATGGTTACTACATAATAACTGAGTAGACATATAATAATTTGCATATTTTAATGACGTATCTGCACTGGTTAAAAAATAAATAGGCGTTTTCTAGACTTTTCATACACACTGGATAATATTTTCTGTTGACATTGTATTTTTTCTAATGTATACCCTATTTACAATTATTGTATCAATATGTGAAGTTACAGATATTAGCAATAAAGAGTAAACATTATTAAACCCCAATAGCATCAACAAGGGCTTGGTACAAGTCTTTCATTAAATCGTCTAAAACTCAGGTGGCGATATTGCGTTTTGTCATCTATGCCTGATGATGACTCAAGCAAATTGTTGGAAACTGAAAACCTATATTTTGTATGTAAATTAAAAGTTTACTAGGGAACACTATTGCACGTTATGTGTGCTAAACTCCAACACATCGGCCTCGTTCTGTGACGGAATTCTTAGACCTTTTGCGGCCCTAGGAAATATTTTTGCGGGCCCTCCCCCCACCAGTGATGAAAATCTTCAGATGTTCGTTTATCTTTAGCTAGTTTGGTAAAATAAAGCTTGTATTATAGGCTAGTATTTAGTTAGCCTGATCAAGACCAAGTTGGGTTTCACCTTCGCTACAGTAGACAGAACCAGCAATTAATACTTCTAGGTCCGTTGCCGTGCTTATCACCACAAATAATCTTTACTCTCTTCTATACTTATTTCGACTTAGGTTTATTTTTTATTATGTCTGTGAACATGGTGTATTTCTATAACCTATGAGAAGTGTGTAATTTTTTTTTATAATTCTAGGCAGTTAGTGTGTAGGAAAATCGTGAGGGCCAGTTTACTTAGCGCAATATGCTGCGGCCCCCCTTTTGCCTGTGGCCCTAGGCAGTGCCTAGTGGTTAAATGGTCACTGATTTTGACCTCTAAAAATAATAGTAGGGTTAACTGTATAGCCTAAACTAGCTATATTAAATTTTTTTTCAGTATTCTCACTGGTGGTTATGTGTAAGAGGAGAACTATGTAGTCTTAACCTCACCACATGTATATACAAATAAAGACATTTTCATTTATCTTTCACTCACATTAACAATTTATATACAATAGTTGCATTACATAAAATAATAAATAGTTGCTACTATTTATTATCATAAACACCAATGAAATTTCATTGTCTTGAAAATAATTTATTCTATGTATGTTATTGTGTATAAATTATTGATTAGTTGGTGATTTATACCTCTTTATTTGGTTATTTCTTCTTTTGTAATTTTTTTTAGGTTAGTAGTTTTGTAACAATTGACGAGTCACCATGTTAGTAGCGATTATCTGTTCCCTTAACTACCAATGGTGGGGTTTTTTCAGACCCCACACTTTTTATTCAATTTTTTCACCACTTAGCCGTGAATGTAGAGCATTCCTAGTTCTAGCTGATACCCAGTTGGCTTTAAGCAGCGAATAAATGAATGTCGTACTTTATTTTTTGTGTTTAAGTTAGGAGTTATGTGCCTTGGGTGTCCCAAAAGACCTCACCAATGGTTTATGTGTTGCTTGTGTTTTGTAAGTGCTAATTATGTGTTTGGTTTGTTTTTAGGTCTAATTTTGTGGAATTAGTGACATATTTGATATAATTGAATTTTCCAGGATGGACGGTGGATAACTTTTATGGCTCAAGAGGACATTTATTAACGATTTATTAATACCTCAATGATTTAGTGACTTACCAAGCTGAAGGTCGGACGAGATAGATCCAGTAACTGAAGGTGTTTTTAGATGGAGGATTGACTATCTATTATCTTTTATGATAGTGCCGATGCTTCGGTTATGGACCCTGACTGGGCAGCCTTCGGACACGGAACAACCAGTATGAACCAAGAAGTTCAAGATTCATCCCACATTACCCGAGTTAGATAGTAACATAATTGTTGGTCGTGATAATAAAAAAACACTTGTGGCCACAAAGACCTCACCCACCAGCCAGAAACACGAGCTTCACAATCCTAGTGACAAAACTGCCAGGCCTTTGTGGACCAGCCTTCCATTGCCCAAACAAACTACGACTACCTTATGAGGCATGGCGCCTACTTGATTATATGATAAATGTGATAAAATCAAAATTGTAAGATTTTACCATGAAAAAATCACTGAAAAAGCATCCAACTATGGTGAGACTAATTGAACTGTCAATTATACACAACATATGGGCTATAACGAAATGACTGCATTCCTGGATTAATTTATATATCAGGTGTGTATAAGTCTAATACGAAGATGTACGCTCATTTTTGCAAAATGACGGTACAGGCAGGGATTTTTTTCGAGCTACAATGAGCAAAAATCGATTCTTTTTTGTTGGAGTGTATAAGATTTTGATGGACAATTCAACACGAGAAACAACGAAAGGAAAACGACCCCATTGCTGCAATGTTGAACTGTTCAGGCCAATTTGTAAAAACATTCGCAAGGATAGAAAACTTACTTGCAGCCAGACTATGACAGTAGATGAAGATTGCTTGTAAGTTTCAGAGGTTAGATTTAGATAATCGTGTGGTGTGTTGAAAAACAAGCCAGCAAAATTATGGCATCAATACTAATGATACTTGAGATTCAAGAACCCATTATTTTGTATAATGGTTTTGTGTACTGTGGCCCTCTAAACACCCCAAATCCAAATAAGCTATTAGTACCAACGATGACTGTCTTATCACTAAAAAAACCAATCTTCAACTCCAACAGAAATATAACCGGTGATAATTGGTTTTCGTCTGTGGAACTTGTTGATCGGCTCAAGTTACACGCACTTGCCGCTTCTTTTATGCCACACAAGGAACGAGAACCTCTATCTTCAGAATTCGCATTCACTTCAAGCAAAACTATCGTTTCATACGTCCCCAAGAAAAGTCAAGCAGTTATTTTAATATCTTCAATGCACCATGACAGAAGTATAATGGAAAACGAAGAAAAAGAGCCAGAAATTATTGATTTCTACAACTGCACCAAAGTCGGTGTGGATTCCCTTGACCAGAAATGTGCAAATTATTCTGTTGGACGGCGTACAAGAAGATGGCCACTTGTTGTTTGGTACGCTATGATGGATATAAGTGCTGTCAATGCCTTGATGATCCTACGAGCCTCTCAGCCAAATGTAAATGTCAATAGACAGAACTTTCTTATTTCACTTGGCAAGACCCTAATTATGGGACACATGCGCAATCGAGTTGCGGTTCCAAACTTACCTAGAGAACTTCGAGGTACCATTAGAAAGTGTATGGGAACAGAAGAACTAGAGCGTGAAGAACCTGGACCGCAACAGCCCAAGAAGCGATGAAGATGTCATATTTGTCCAAGAGATAAAGATAGAAAATACCTCACTCAACGTTAAAAATGTTTTTATGTTGTATGCAAGGACCATAGCAGCCAAGCCATAGTGTGTGATGCTGCAAAGATTAAAATAAGAGGTCAGTAAGAAGATTATTGCAATATAACACAACTTTTTCCTTAACGAAATTCAATTGCCTGGCTCCGTTAACCAATTTACTAATTCACTTTTTTCTTTATTTTCAGATGGAAGAGGGCACTCTTGGAAAGCAGGATTTGAAGAAAATTAAATTATGTAGGATAAGTTTAAAATACTTTATATAATAATCAACAATTTATGTTCTGAAAAGTCAAAAAAATGCAGTGAAGCAAATATTAATTTTTATACAAACATTTTAAATTAATTAAGTTATATTTTATACTCTCTACATATTGTCTTATACATACTCTAAAATATAGTAAATAGTTTATACCAAAAAGCGTACGTTTATTATTTTTTCCACTAATTTTAAGTTTGGGGTCTTTAAATACCCCACCATGGTATGAGTGTTACTAAAAACCACCATGGTAGTTAAGGGTTAACACTAATGTAATTTTCTGTGACAATAAACCATTTAATTTCATTGTCTATTTTAAACATGTTAATTTAATATATTTTTTAACAGCTGAAGATTAATTACACACATAAAATAACTGCATTAGATTATATTATTAAAACTATGCCTACAACCTTTCTGGTTTAACATTATGAAGGATCTAATCTCATTAATATTACATTGTTTACATTCCAACAGCTTTTAAAACTTTTTGTGAATCATTATTTTTATTTATTTATTTGAACAGCTGTTACTTTTTGATTCATTTTAATTTCTCATCATGTTATCCTTATGTCCGAAAAAAATACTTCTCATTCCTTTCAGGATGAAAATATTTAAGAATTTAGACCTTATTACGCAACTACTTACAGAGGCAAATGTTTTGACACCTCAACCGTTTAAATTGGTTAAGAAATAAAGAGGGAGTTGCGATAAAAAAAAAAAAAAAAACTGCTTCACATATTATATAGAAGGATATAACAAGTATCAAACCATCCATAGTAAGTTGAAAGAATTACACAAAACAGCTAAAACCAAGCTGTATTAGATTCTCTATTGTTAGGGCATCTGCTTCAGTGGAATACCCACCCTCCTATGGGATCACAACCTGCTGAGTTATTTAAAGCCAACTTCATCTCTGCTTCCAGGGAATCGGCTGTACAGTCAACTCCTTCCGGCATTCCCCACTAGTAGTAAGTGATTGTAGACCTTATTTTTGTTGCCTTGATGCTGCAATGCTTATTTTGGCTTTATTTTAGAAGTTTAGTGATGTGTCAGATAGGGTAAGTGCTGACTTTTCTTTGTATTATTTTTTAGGAGATTATCGTTAATTATCATTTTAAAAAGCATATAATTATCTAAAATCAATAATGGTAACAATCATGAGGCAAAAAGTTGCAGTCATTTAGTTCTAAAGTTAATTAAATATCCGTTTAGTTAATTTTCTTCGAGGATATGTTGGCAATGTACGAACGGCTGTCTTTGTCCACCACTTAAAAATTTGACATTTTAGGTATCTGAAAATCTGGATCTTAAAAAAGGCACTTTACTATTTCTGATTATGAATATCATAAGTAGATCATAGTTAGAGTTTATCAGAATTATTTTGTTGACCTTGTTTTTAATCTTCAATTTTTTAAACAACAATTTTTGAGTAATAAACTGACTGTTGTAATTTGAGTGGGGTTGGAAAGTAGGCTGAAAGTCATGAAAATTCCGATATTCATCTTCAAGGTTTTATGGATTTGTTTAATTTTGGTAAACTAAGGCTTGAACAACACAACAGTTAATAATTCCTTAGATAACCAAAACAATCATGAGAATTTAAAGGGGTTAATGTATGTTATGTTACCTGACTAACTTTGCATGTATATATTTAATGTCAAACATTAAACTTAATTATCTAAAAATATTACAATACAGAACAAACTAAATTTTATTTCAAGACTACCGTTTGTTAGCATCTTACATTCTTACATATAAGACGCCGACACAAACGATTGTGCGTATTTTAAGCGCGATATATGAAATGGTTTTATGAGTTCGTTAGGATCGAGTGTCTAGTTGGTTACTAAATGAGTTCACCTGATCTCAAACAGGCAATTTATTAATAGCCCAACAGCTCAGGTTCAACTATGGGTACTACTAGCTTAACGTGGAAAATCCAACCACGTAAGGTTGCTGGTCTGATTTTGCAACTAATTGACAAGCCTGATAGTCAGTTTATTCCCTCACACAACATCCGCACAATGATTACCATCCCAACGTGGGATACCCCAATGATTCTTATAGTGTCCACGCCGATAGCTACACCATGCGGACGCATGTCGGTATTAAGAGGATCGAAACATAACATAAATATAAATCGACTACAATCTCCCAAACACTTTGTTCCCCAGTAGCTGGTTACAGCACTGCGCCACCAGTGCCGACAATCACAGCTAATCACACGTTTCTTTGTTAAATTTCAAAATTGTACGTTCTATATTAATTAATATGTTAGTTTCATTAAAAAGTTAGAACTAGAGATGTCCCCCAGTTTGGAACGCTGCTTCATGTTACAACTATACACCCAAGATGGCAGGTGGTGACGAAAGTCACTGCATTGTTAATTATATGCGCTATACCTTCTTTGTTTATTCTATTTGTTGATGATCACCTTTCACTCTGTGCGGCAGAGATGACCAATTCGAATACACCACAGTTTACCACTATCAAACTTACAAAAAAATATTAATTACCAGTGTAAGCCAGTTCTATTTAACTAATTTTAAATTATTTCGTAAACTGAACACGTTTTCTTCCACCATGATTGAACTTATCAAAGTTGACAGCGGTACTGTTTTGATATTTTTGAATTAAAACATGTATTTATTTTTGTCACTGTTCGGAATTTTAAGTGCTCTAAAAAACATCATGGAATGTATATATGGGTTTTTTTGTAGTATTTAGAGGAAAATCTTTTGAATAATCGTTACGTTTCATACATGTGCTTGCCCTCCCCTAAAACTAGATCCTATAAAAACACATCCAAATTTGTAGAGCTTAATATTGTTAGTAAGAAATATTTGAATACTAACCAAGTAGCCATCTCTGTTAACAAACTTTGAATTTAGTGTGTTCTCTTTTTTCTTCAAATGGAAAATGTTGCTTGTTTCCAAAAGCCAATAAGACTGACAAGGTTAAACTCTTTACTGCATGATGCTTGATATGCGTGTAGATTTTAATAATAATTTGAGAATCAAAACAGTAAATATGAATAATAACAAAATATCTAATATAGTCAAATATTCATGAGCTGGTTTATGTGCGGCTATGTAGGGGAACAGTGCAGGACATATGGGAGGGAGCCATGGAGGGAAGATGTGCTATAAACTGCTCTGTGTTTTGGCCATATCAACTATATATGTCTTAGTATAACTTGTTAGGAACAAAAAATACAAGCCTCCTAAAGAGCAACTTAAAATTCAAAGATTAAATATCCTGACTGTATGCAGCAAATACATCATTATGAGCTTTAACACATTCAGTGCTACGTGGCCGTAAATGTCGGCCCTCCATGCTGCCGTCCACAGCTAGAGGTGCTACATGGCCGTCTAGTCAACCATACTGCCCTCACTCTACTTTATTGTATCAGTCTTCACCCAGCCTTTGGCCGGGGTTCCGCTTACCAGTAGTGTCCCCGCACTTCTGCAGTATCACTACAAGTAGGAAATGGTTTTGAATTTCCGGTTAGTTTTGGAATTCAGTTTTTTAAATTTTTTTTTCAATAAATTAGGGAATTAAAACTAAGCAAAATGCATGTAGAAGTGTACTGGTGCAAAAAAGAAAAATTAAAAAATACCTGTATTTATTTTCAAAAACGACATGCTCCTGACCAACCTGATTAGTGTTCTGTAGCATATATTTAAAAAGATTTTTCTCCAGTTTAGGACTAACTGTAAAAAAATGTTAGAAATGGTCCTGATAATAATTTTTATCTTTTTCATTTGTTTTACTAAATTTGTTATATTACTAACTAGTTTATTACAAAATAAAGTAGTGTAAAAAATCTTGGATATTAATTTTTCGGCGAAGTCGTTCGCCAGGGGCTGATAAGCCAACTAGACGGCTATAGCTTAAAAGTTAATTTTTTAAGCCCTTCCAACTTTACAGACTACTTCTGACAGTCAATAAAGTAACACTACAACAATCACAAAAAATTTTGAAAAAAAATTGTCAGCCATTGGGATAAGTTTTTAATTTATATATGCAGCCATACATGGTGAAAACGAAAATACGGCCTTAGCAATGAATGTATTAAGCATGTTAATGAAGCTCCTTTCGAACTAGAGCAGTCTCCAAATTACTTTAATTATTAGGAGACAACATTGATACTCTCTTCTGCCGGCCAACCAATAAGGATAGCTTCTCTTTTCTTGCAATGAAATTGTTTAACCTCCTGCCAGAGAACATGAGAAACCTTAAAACACTGACATTTCAACACTAACTATTCCCTATAAAATGCCATTAATTAATACCCAATGACAAATGAACAGATGGCGGTCATGAAAGGTAAAATGAAGTATTTTCTAATAGTTAACAGTTTATTTTTACAATTAATTATATTATTTAGAAATGTTATGTACTCGGTGAAGCCTCAATCATCTTTTCATCTGGAACTGTAATGTGATCAGGGATGGCTTCTATAGCTACCTAAAAACAGAAAGAAAATTTAAGATGATTTATCATAAAAACTTTTATTAAATATTGGTGTAACCATTTACCTTTGGGAGTGGAACAAATACATTCTCAGAATACCATATTCCTCTTAGACTTTTAATAACTTTTAATAAGCACTTATATTTAACAGTGGATCTATATTTTAATAAGATTAAATCTGTGGGGGCACCCGAGGTGCGACATGGACTACCTGAGGGTCATAATTGGACACTCGAGGTGCACTGCAGCGAAAGTGACCAAACTAACATCGAGGTGCGACATGGCCTTCGGCTAGCAGTGTGGCCGTGTTGGTTAGGTTGTTAGGGTTAGGTCAAAATATTGAAATGGTGTGATTATCCTAGTAACATAGGTCCTATTTTTGTATATATATATTTATGGACACAGAGAAGAGAGCGCGGTCTACAACCCGCAACCCTTCGCCGGGCTACCTGAGGTGGCATGTCGCACTCGCAGTGCCAGTTTTATGGCCCTTTGGTCGCTGGTTAACACAGGTAGTCCATGTCGCACTCGGTGCTCCCATCTGTTATAATTTAAAAATGTCTTTATGCTATATGTATCCTGGCAGGATGTTAGCAGATAATTCATTACCAGAATGTGCTTAAAGTTTTTTTTTTTTTTTTTTTACATGGGCAAGTGCTTGCTTCTTTGAGCTATCATCTAATCAGATTTTAATAATCATTCATTTGATGAAATGGACTAATCCATCTATTGTATTCATTTATTTATTTTAGGGACTCTGAAAGTTTATTTGAAGTATGTAATGATGACGACGACTAGGTAAAGGTGAATGTGTCTTTAATGAGAGGTTAACTCTATATTTTTCCCAGTGATTTTTCATCGCCAACCATTACATCTAGATTGGCGAGCGGTGATTTTTACCACCAAAACATGCTCCCACTATTTTCGTAACCATACCACAACGGTAATATCACAGCAATTGACAAAGTACAATTGCAAACCACAGATCTTGCAAAGCAAAATCTTGTTAAACCTTATTCCACTGTGTTACAGTACGTGTTAAACGGTCTATACCACTGTGTAAGGGTGGGTGGGTGGGTCTACACCACTGTATAAAGGTAGCCACACCTCCCAACCACTCTATCCACATGACTCGATGGATCTCCACCCACCCTATCACTCACGATTTAATAGGCCCTCCCACCCACCCTATCTAATGACCAACCCCCCGCCCCATACACGACAGGTTATTGACCCCACCCCCCCCCACC